>JAIQCU010000460.1:0-48563 GCA_022114935.1 Leptestheria dahalacensis | reverse complement strand
GGCTTTCAAGGGGGGGGGGAGAGAATAATTAATTTCACTTTGTCCAGGAAGGGGTGAAAACCGAGCATTATTTGTTTTTCCTTGAAGAGGGTGTTTTACCCCCTCTCGGGAGGGTGGATTGCATTCCGCAAACAAGGTGTGTTGCCAAGGTACAAAACAGATAGCATTTCAAAGGGTCTCCTCGCAACAACAATAACAAGAACAGAAGGAAACCCATCAAGTGAATATGGTTTTGACTCACTTTAACCCTCGTCTACATATTCTAATTCGTCCAACTACCCTTTCATATTCATTCAATTTGACGCTATTAATAGACGATATAAACGTGATAAAAGTATGATAACTAAATGTCTACATTTCCGTCGATATCGCAGAACAGGTCCATGTTTCTATCCAGCAGTGTATACTTTTTATGAATTTATAAAATCGATACTGCTGTCAGATCTAATGATAATTGAATTAACGCCAGATATTTTTAATTATGAATGGGTGAAATTGTCGAAGTCACAATTTGGAATTATAATATTTACATTCCACCATATTGGGAACTGTCCAAACCACACAATTCTGGACAAGAATTCAGAGCCAAATTCAGCCGTTTCCATTCGTGTGTTTCACAGAGAAACGGCCTTTCCCCCAAATTGTTCTTAATGAAAGGTCGATGTGTGTGGTCCCTTATTTTCAGTCTTCCTGAAGACAAAAGAGAAAAGTAACCCCAGAGATAAATCCTTCCTTTAAGTGGTTCTTAAGTTATGACAGTCATTAGCCAGAAATGTGTCCCTTCAGTGCGTCTTTACAGTCGAACGAGTTCCGAAAAGCTTCAAAATATATATTTATAAACTCTGAAATCAGATGTAAAATCCAATATTCGTTCTGCGATAACCAAGTTGGAATTGCCTCGTTGCTCTTCGGTCGCGTTTCAACTAACCTCTCTATCGTTGAACTCACATTCTTCTTAATCGGTTTAGTGAAAGCACGTGACTCTCTTAAAAGCATTTCGTTTTTTTCGAGAACAAGGAAAGGAAACAAAAAATTCCCAGCAGACTTTAAGCCTGCTCCGGTCAAAGGTCAAGCGCCATGAGTCTCTCGGCACGCACGTTCTACTTGCAACAGACGCAAAATTAAAAAAAACCTTGGCCCAAATTTTATATTTGTATCAAAACAACCGCCAGTAATGAATAACGTTAAAAACGGGGGAACCTTTAATTGATATTCCAAGTTATAATCGCACTCATTGTCGCCATTTCGACAGTATCAAGATAGAGAGGTACGGTTGATAAGTCGTCTAATGTTAATTAACTTTGCACTTGTCAGTGTCTACTTACACATTAGTTAACTATTTATTCGCTTTCTCCAGTCTTTTACAATATACTTTAAACTAAAAGCAATTTAGTTTGATTTTTAAAAAATTACATTTGTATCACAAGAGGAGTAATTGTTATTTATTGCCCTAGAAGCGGTTAGTCGAGCCTAAAAAAAGTTACAAAAAAAGTTAACTTGAGAGAAGAAAAAGGCCCACTTCCGCTTCCGGTCCTTCATTACTTAACACGCGGCGTGAGAACTGAAAATTAAAAGTTTCTCGACCGCTGCCTATGTAATTTAATTTAACATAACGTTAATGTTAACCATTACAATTTAAACACCGGATTATAACTATAATTAAAATTAAATTAGATTTAAAAAGTTAATTATAGTTACCGGATTTTAAGTTGAATGGCGGATTTAAAGTGGGGACGAAGAAAAAAATTAAAATTCAAAGTACCGCTCGCTGATAACCTTTGACCTTGTTTAAGATGGCCCAAGCCGGATGTGTCTATTTGATCTAGAGGTCTTTCTTTCTTTTTCTCGTTTTAAATCCTGTTAATTATTGAAATTTACAATAAATTTTATAATATATTGGGCATTTATAATTTTATGTAATTTAGTTTATTTAGTTATAATGAAATAGTTTTTTAGTCTATTGCCTAGTTCTTGTGTTTCACTTGCATTTTGGGCTTAGCTGGTCAGTTGGTCACGGTTTAACGGCGACTCTCGAAAAGTGACAAGAACCGAACATGCCGACATTCTGTCGGATCTCAGAGAGCCTTGATCTAAAAGAGAATGCAAGTTAAAAGACGAAACGTGATGAATAGAGGAAGAAGGAGAACGGCGAAAAAAGGAGATCAATTCTTGACATTCTTTACTACAAAAGATCCTCAATGATCTGACAGGATCGACGCGATGCATCACTGATCCAGAACTGATTGAATGAATGGGAATAACGTAAAAACTGTAGACCAATCAGCGTTTGACTTTTCAATAGGCGAGATTCTAAAACAAGTTGAGTTACGCGTTGCAGAAATCCAGAGATTCGTACCGTTCCCTCATGATTCTTTAATGAATGAACTCGGAATCCCTATCCCCACTGAGATACAACTCATACAATTCTGATGATTCACATGATTCTCGGTACGATTCTTAAATGAACGTGAACTTGCAATGAGTGAAATCCCCCCCAAACATTGGGTTACGGTTAACGACTCATCAGAATCCAGAGATTCACATGATTCTCAGTATGATTCTTCGACGATTGCAAACTCCTCCTGAATTTTACAAACAACTCATCATCAGCTTTTGAAGATTCATATGAATCCCGCATGATACTTGAAAACTCAAAGACTCGTATATTGATTAACACCGATTCGTCAGATTCTAAAGACTCACATGATTCCCGCCTGATTCTTGAATCAATGAAACTTGAAATGATTCTCAGCACGTTTCTCGTTGCGAGCGGTAGCAGACCCTCCTCGTAGTAATGTGAAACATGCCGAGAAAAGCGGAGGGTCAGTGTTGTTAATGAGAATCTACCCCCCACGCGGTACTGAATTAGCCGTTGCGCAACACACACACACACACACACAGTGACACACACGCAACACACACGCTGTCACAGTGTCTACAAGCGGCCTGCCTAATGATTCTTTCTTCTATACACAGTTTTCCTTGAGGATTTCAAAACAAGAAAGCTTCTCCTCTACAAATCCTCGCACGTGTCGGTTAACTGATAATCTCATGACAAAGTTATGTCGACTACAACGGTAAGGTTCACGACAGTATTACAAAGTTGAAAACGACACAGAATCTAACACGTAATCGTATCAAATAATAATAATATTCAATGTCAAAATTCACGCGATTCTCTGATTCGGCACGATTCAAACAACTTTGGCTACCATGATTCACGACTCACAAATGATTCACAGACGCTATAAAACGATCGCATCACACAAAATCGTTGGGAATCGGTTCCGAAAGAGGAGAAAAAGGGCCCACGATTCCTCAGTACCACTCAGATTGGATCTCGCCAGTTGCGAGGTTACGTAATCATCACTTGAAGGATTCAGTACATTTCAAGTACCATTGCATCTAATAGCGTCATAACAATTTTGTTATGAATTGAGCTTAACTTAATACTGAATTGCTCAAATGCGTAACTGTTGAACGCGGATTAAAAAAAAAAAAGGAACGTGAAACACCAAGTCGCGCACCCCCCGATGAAAACCAGTTCAAAGCCTGAAGGCTGTAAAACACATGTGCAGCGCAACACTTGGACCCCCCTCTGCATTTTTCTCTCACCAAAAACCAGGGCGCATTTTCTTTTTTCCATGCCTTCGCCCCCAACTGTAAAATATTTGTCAAACGGGAAAACATTTGGAGAATATCTCTCAGTTTTCGCAACGGCGCCCTCTTAGCCGAGCCACAGGACAATTTGGGAAAAAGAACGCAGGGCAGATTGTGGAACCGCGTGGAATCTTGGTCAAGTTCCAAACTTCCCCCTACAGGATTCCACTCTTTATCTTCTGGGTCAATTTGAAATAGTGAAACCAATTTCCGCCTTGAAATAGAGACATGGTTTCTCTTTTGGTTTTACAAGTTTCCGTCTTCTGTTGGCTTTTTTTTATGGCACACACATAGGCCTGTCGGCCATAAAAACGGGACCCCAAGGTTTGTGGTGGACTTCCAAAAGGCGTCATCCACTTCAAAACTGTTTATTTTCCTCGCATTTCATGATTTTTGCACCCCTCTGGTGTTATACGTTTCAAATATTACTGTAATTAACCATTACTTACTAAAATTTTAATTGCTAAATTGAAAAAAATGAACTTGAATAGTATGGGTCAAACATTAAATAGCCATGCTGTAAGAGTTATTTGTGATTTGTTGCCGATATAACTGGATCCTTGTATACGAGAAGACCACGGGTAAAAGGAGTCTGTGGGGGTTAAACTATAAAATAAGATCAAATAAAAAAATATAGAACAGGGATTGAGTTACGACTTGGATACGCCATGGCGTTCCCATAGAGCAACGGGGGTTAGAAATCCTATCAACAAGCTCGAGGTTCGCGACGCTTGTGACATTTCAACGGTTCGAACTATACTGGTGATGACGCCATACAAGATGTCTTGATTAGGGTTTAAAAGTTACGATTCAGTTGCGTATATACGGACCGTATTTGAACACGTAGAGTTGCACTTATCTAATCTTGTTCCGACCCTTCTAGGTTGGGACGGTTGTCGACCCCTCTAGCGTTATCTTCCATTTCGAATACAGGGAATAACAAAGGGCTGTCACTGCAACAATTGTATTCATATGATAATGGCTATGAGCAATGGAGGCGCATTCTCACGCTTGCAACTGCGAGTCTCGTATAAGAGGGCCAATGGAAACCGGTAGCTTTTTTCCCATTTTTTTGTCAAGTTACAAAGATGACATTCTACTGATAATCTGATTAAATGAAACCCCTGTGTTTTTTTTTAATTACAACTATCAGAGCAGAGGTATGCAGGGTATTCAGAACTGATTTATGGATTACAGTGATGGCTAAAATTACAAAAATTTACCCATATTAAACCAAGTCGTAACGATATACTTGTTTACTGGTTAGTTGGCTAGTAGTCCTTGTACAGATAGAATACTTTAGTTTAATTTCATACTTAAATTCTATAGATACTATTATATCGTCAAAATATACTAAACTCCATGTGAACTCCAGTATCTGAAGAGGTTTGGGCTACATTTTTGCTTTCCGGATACTAAACCATAGTCAGGATATTTTACAAAGTCACAATTCGCGTACTTGGAGTAATTAAATTACCAACTTATTATATATACATTATCATCAAATATGTTATGCGCATGTAATACTACAGTTGTCAATATCATCGCACGTAATAACCTCAGATACATACGAGTATGCAGTACATGGTCTTGCTTTATTACCTAGTTTGTGACGTCATCGCCTAGTTCTCCTCAGTCGGGCCACTAGGCAGCGCTATATTGGGCATATATTCAATACTATTTACACATAACATGCCATCATATAGTTGTATCTGTATGTACAGTAATGCCGTACAAATACCAGTATTGTGACATGTGATAGCATCAACTACATAACAGAATCCTCGTTGTATAGTCTCTGACGTCATCGTTCAGCTTGGACTCAGTCGGGCCACTAGGCAGCGCCATGTACTGCCGACAGGGAGAAACTTGCGTGAGAAAATTAAAAACACCGTCCGGGATAATTTTAATTAATCACGAGCTACTCGTTATTTTACAATGCGGGCCCTGCCGGCTATAAAAACCGGTCTCTCTAAAAAACAAAAACGCGTCCGCAATGACCATATGCTGCTGCTGGTGTAGCTCTCTGAGTCATAAAGACGAAGGGGTCGGCCAACTGCTGGTCTAAACTGGCAAGAACGTGTCAAAGTTCAACTGTACAGTCGATTGTTAGACCGCGTAATTAAAAACATTATATACGTTACTTAAGACTGATCTATAAAAGGCAATTTACTGCGTCCTGAGTCAAAACGTGTCCAGTCTAGAGTTCTTGCTGGGGAAAGGTTAATCGCTCGTGGCAGTCGTGTTTTCAAAGATACAACAGCCAAAAAAATGTCGAGTGTACTACGGATAGTACTTGATACACTAAGAAAGTTTCATTGAAATCGGATTGTTAGTTTGGGCAGAATAAAATTCCGAACTTGAAAAAATCAATCATTTCCTATACATCGTCCAGAACCCTGTTTTGGGGTATTCTCGGGCCCACTGGTAATAGAGATTCTAATTTAAACACGGAAGGGCTTTGCGGATTATAATTATTGTTTACATGGCCAGAGGGGGTTGGACGGAAAGGGTTGATTACACGGAAACGGGATGAAATTCTGCGTGCAGAATTCGCAATTTTTGCAGCTGGGCCCACGTGTGTGTGTGCGTGATTCGGTTGCCAAGTGAGTGTCGCCACTGTGGCGGACAAACATACGCGCAGACACACGTATGAAGGACACGTTGCAGTACTTGGCAACACGCCGCTGTCTTTTACGTAATTGAAAAAAAAATTGCAACCCCCCCNAAATTGCAACCCCCCCCCCTGCGGATTCCCGAGATTCGTAAGAGAATCACGAGTCTTAACCAAAAGAACGGGTTTATCGCATAATTCGCATACTAACATTGTAATAAATGCTAATATTAATGCTAAATAAAAAACGATAAAGATATTATTAAGTTGGGTTCGAATTATGCAAATTCTTGAGAAACTTGCACAAGTCACGTTATTTTTATTGTCGTGTGTTGTTGTTGTTTTTAAAAAGCCTAGCGGAAAGGTTGTTGTTCGTCGTGTGTGGAGGGTATTTTCAAGGACCCAGTCATCGAACAGTTTGTATAGGTTATTTGTTTTTCTTTTTCCGGCGTGACTGCGAGTGCACTGAGAGAGAACCTCAATCAAAGCGGCCAGAAACAGGAAGCGCATCCATCAAACGCAATGACATTTCAAATGACACATTTAAACAACAACTCCACTTAATGCCACTTTTGGTCAAAAAGCCCCCCTCTAATTGAAATCTCGGCATTTTCGTGGGCGTTTAGACAAGCGGGAAACCCATATTTACCAGCAGGTAATTCCGCATGTGCTCATCCGATAGGGCAACAAAAAATAAATAAATAAATACGGATTCTTGAGCAGGTAAGAAGCCATACAGTTCGCAACTCTAGTCTACACAGCAAGCGCATGTTATGAAATAAAATGACACTAATCAATCAAAGTAAATAGTTTATCATATAAAGTTAAATAGCAAGTAAGTCTATCTAAATATATGTATTGGTACGGTGGTCGAGGACCTGCTGAACAGCCTACTGCTAACCGTCTGATTGCCAGATTTGGGCGACTATTCAGCAGTTCCAGCATTTCCTGTCTCCATGTAAGCAACCAAAAGTGGAAGCTGGATTTTTGCACAGGGGCAGCTTTTAACTACGTGCAGAAGATTATGGCAAGACATTCCTGAAAAGCGCAGCTGGAAACCATCATGTGCAAAAAAATCGCAATCTTTTTCATCCACCCTGGCAGTGTAACAAGACTCGCCAGCACAGGACCATTTCGACTGTTTGCCCCGCAAAATCCATGGGAGTTTTTAGCGAAATGGCCAAGTGAGGATGGCACAGAGACAGTGCGAGGAATGGGACCGGCAGATGTGAGACGACCTCGACATATCAAAAGGGCGAGAGTAAAAGGGGACCTTTTTAAATAAAAAGGAAACGCGATGGGATGAATTCAATGGACAGCTGGCAGGGAAACTCATGTCGGAGGGGAATGAGAGTTAGAAACTGCGAAAGGTCACTTGCAGGATCAGTTAACGTTGTATTATATCAGCCAGAGAGAGGGAGGAAACAAGAGCCCCAGAGCGGGGGAACCTTAACCATTCATCCCAATTTGCCTTATTTTCTTCTTATCTTTATTTACTTCATTTATTCTTACTTGGCCCCAATGTCCGGGTTAATTACGGCTTCCATTTGTTAAGTACAATAGAGACACTGCTCAACTTAATTAAGTCATTAGTATGCCATTCAGTCCCCAATTAAGGTTATATTCAAAGAGGATAATCACTCAATTCAGACGCCAGCCCAGTGGCGAGTTATAAATGACCTCATTGTTTGATTATTACAACGAAAAAACTGTCACTTTAGCTATTTTCGCATTTCAACAGTATCTCAGACCAACTGCGGTCAATTTCTTTAATAAGAATACAAAGTTGAATTAAAGTTGACACTCAAATAAAAGATTAAGCCGCGCTTTTTATTGAAATTAACTTAATCAAGATATCGCGAATCATGGAAATCATGGAAACTTACTTAGTTACTCAAAGTCGCCTTTACCGCATGATTCACTGCACCAGAGTATGTTACAACTGCAAGAATCTCTGAAATGAATCTTTCAGTACCTAGTTAAGAAAGGGGAACCTGTTATAAATTCCCACGTCAACTTAACGACGACTGGAAGTACCTCGACGCGTGTCATTATTCATTCGACTGCAGTGCATTTCTGCTCAAGACTCGCACACACGCACACCAGAATAGCTGCGCCATTCGTCCCTGCGGTAACGTGAGAAGCGTCTCCATTCTACGGTATCAGTATATAATTGAATGATACCTTACAGGATATATACTATTAAATCACTGAATTACTTGGGCGCGACTACCTTGTGTAAGGATTCCCTTTCATACATCGAGCCTCCTCCGGGTAACACTGCCACCAGCAGTATAATGATAGCAATATCGATCGCATATATCTGGATCAGGTTGCTAGTTAGCTATATGGAAATGTCATATTTATAAACATGTTATGATCATGGTTGGGAAAAACAGATTTGCCATAGATTGCAATATAATATTGAATAATAACCTCGAGATAGACAACAGCCCGTACTATTGAAATCAATGCATTACTGGGCGACTAACTTGTAGCATATTTGGATTAGATAACAATATTTGCTAGTAAGCTACCCATGTATAGATTTCTGATATTTAATCCACAGGTTACAAGAATAAAGGGTTTACACTTCCCCGATTCAACAGAAATGCAGCCTCGCCATATTTCAAATAGTTGGCTTTTGTTATAAGCATGTCTCCAACTTATTTTCAGTTGTCCGACACCCAGTTCATCAGGTCGCTCAGCTGCTGGATTTTAAAGAATGGCCCATGTCGACTGACGTGGGCGACCGACCAAGTTATACTCAAGTGTGTGCCGGCCATTTTGTTCCTTTGGCAGACGGCCATTGTGCGTTGTTGCGGCCGAAAATAGAGTTTGCTCGCAAGCGCTTACAAACGTTGTAAATTTACCATTTTTTCCTCGGTCTCGTAGCGTGCCGGCATTTCTAGATTTTTACTCTTAAGTCAAGCCAACTTTTGACGAGGGTCAGTGGAGAGTTGTGCACCCCCCCTTTTCTATATGGTGCACTGCACAGTCTAAGGGTCAAGTTGATCGCTAATGGCAGCCACGTTTTCAAAGATATAACAACCAAAAAAATACCGACTGTAGAACTGGTAGTACGTTATGCACTACTCAAGTTTCATTTAAATCGGGTCGTTAGTTTGGCCAAAATAAAATTCTAAAGTTGAAAAGGGTCCCATGAAATCGTGCCATTTTAGAACCCTTTCTTATCGGCTCTAGACTGTACCAACAAACACGACGATTTACTAGACCCTTACGGGCTTTGTAGTCGACCTGCACGAAAGCCCTACTGGTCCAAACAGATCGATAGTATCAAGCGATCGATAATATCGATAATCTTTTGGCTCAAAAGCCGGTGGCCCTATTGGAAAGTATACGGGTAAATGGCATGGACCGTGAGAATTGCACGCCCCTCATCTGTGTGGAAACCGTGGCAATTTGCCGGGATTCCGCTTCGATATACTTAATTGGCCGGCACTCAATCGCAATCAAGTGTAGCTGAACTTTAACACAACTCATTAATTAAGTGATATATTTAATGTTTCAAATAGTTAAGCCTCCCTCCCCCCTTTTAATGTTTTTTTCGCAAGAGATGTTGACGCCGGGGTTAACGATACGGCAACTAAACTGTCGACACAATCATCCGCTTTATAATCCTCTGTATACAAGGAACCAGAACAGTTGTTCTCCTGTTTACTTTTATCGTTTCACCTTTTTTGTTGTTGTCTGTGTTCCTGGGTCGGACTATATTCGCTGATTTGCACATCTGCCGGCTACGGTACATAAGCTGCCAAAACGGTGGCGTCCACCATATGGCCACCTTGCACCGTGCAGGACAGACAACCAAACAGAATCGGTTTATAGGTTCCTTTCACTTTCGTCGGTTTTCCTGATATTTCGATATGAGCAAACTGTTACCAGCGATAGCGTTGGAATTGGTCCAAAAGCTTGAGATTTGAATCGATACTACTGAAAGGTTGACTGACCGATACCGGATGAAATTGCACGGAGGAATTCAGTTTCGTATTCAGATTTGTAAGTCAACGGATTTATAAGCATTAAGAGTTTTATGTACAAGATATCATTCACATTAAGAATATAATGAACAATTTAAATCGAATGATAAGTACATCTTACGTAATCAGATATTGATCGATTGGTAACACATATGAGTAGAAAAAAGCAAGATTGGCGCCAATATTCAGTACTTTGATTTTGAATTTTAAAATTAAGGTTGGCATTCAGCCAAGCTATAAGTTAATTAATTCATAAACGTAAAAATTGTATATAGAAGTGGGTCACAGTAATATGAGCCTAATTACAAGTACATAGTTTACATAATGAAATAACAATTAACTCGCAAATTACAAATACGAATTTCATAAAACAACACATGGGGTCAATATTGAGTACTTTAATTTACATTTTAGAATTAAGGTTGGCATACAGCCAAATTGTAATTAATGTAATCAGTAAAACGTTAATATTATAAGTGAAAACCGCCATAAATATCAATAGTGTAATCAACGATCTAAATGATAAATCGAGTACACAATCAATTCATGATCAATGCATTGCAAAATGTGAAATACATGTATCATCGATTCCTTATACCAACTGTGTGTTTGTCTATATGAAGTATAACTTCAATATGACTTAATTTCATCTCTATAATGGAAAGATGCTTATAAGATTCTGGTTGGAATGATACTAGGCATCTGGATATCCGAAATATCCACAGCATTATTTGTAAATTTTCAAACTAGATTGAGACGGAGGAATCCTTGGGGAACAACGAAACCTCTGTTTGCCGACGAAGAGGCGCGTTGAATTTCTGTCCTCTCTCATCGGTTTCCGTCAGCGCGCGCCCTAAAGCTGGAATGCAATAGACGTACAAGACTAAAGTCCACTGCGAGGGGTTGACAAGTCCACGCAAACGTGTTCGAATCGTAAAATCTCCAGGATTTCTGAAATTATCAGTGATTTATAAAGAAATATTGTTCCAGATTCCTACGAGCTTTTGGCTGAAGTGTTCGAGGATTTTCAGACTTGCCAACCCCTCGGTCCACTGAGAAATTTTTTGCTCCATAGTTTTCCGAATCCCGCGGTAGTCTTCTTTTTATAAGAAAACCGGCGGATAAAATAACAAAGAGGAGCCGGGCCACGACACCTGTCGCTCGTGTGTCAACCGTCCAGGGCTGCTGTTTGTCCCCCTCTGTGAAATTTTGTCACTCATCCAGACAATTTCATTTCATTAGCTTCTCTATTCTTTGGTCTGCTTTTGTGTTTTCTATTCATCATCCCGGCCGGGGATGGAGCCACTCTTGAAGTGTGTGTACAGACACGGTATTCAGTGCCCTTCACGTAACCTATATGCTTATGTGTGTGAACAGACAGGCACAACTGACTAGATAATGACACGATATTAACTAATCACTGTCTCTTCTCGTTTTTCTCGCAAAAGGCATGCGAGTGATGTTGCAAAAAAAAATTCCGGAATTTTCACACGAAACTTTGGTCTGTCGTACCAAATATCATTATTTGCAATTCAAGTATTTCTTTCATTTAACTGTTAATCTTAAACGCATCTTTTTATAGATTTATGACCCTCTAAACTGTGGCTATCATCAGCGTGTATAATTAGGAACGAAACCAGTAAATTTAACGAACCAAGATTCAGTTAACTTAAGTACAATCAACTCAGGCTTGATCGTAAACTCGAATAGGCCTAAGGATACTAGCTGTCTAAAAAAATGGGTGTAATGAAGTAAACTAAACGAAAAAAGCAGTTTTATTTGTATACAGGGGGAAAGTGTTACAGCGGATTCTGTGCCAAGGATTACGCACACCAACTCGGTGTGTGTGATGGTCACATAGGCATGTGTGTTTGTCATGTTGTAAGGTCAGAATGGCATGCAAATGAGATGCTAATCTTGTGCTTGTTTTCCCTACCCCTCTTTTATCTTTTGACGAATTTGTCCCGCGGCATAGGCTCGCCTATTAGGTGCTGGCAACTCTCATACTTTATCCAGTTACCGCATTTACCATTAACTATAAAGCTTTTGAATCTGTCTAAACCTTCCATTGCTATCGAGATAACTTGGCATCAATTAGCTCTCCACATGACTGATATGGATTGCAATCGCCGATGGCTATCGAAAAACGCACCGGAAGTTGTTTTCAAATGAAGAATTGCAATCATGGCTACGAATACGCGCGACATTGTGAGGCAATGAAGAGGGCAAATTATAGAGTTGGGAGATGATAAAACTGTGGGCGCTTATGGCCAATAGGCAGCACAACATGGGCTTGACTGCATTCCAACTATTGGGCACACAGCGTGTATCTATCAATTTCCAGTCATTTGTACTCAGTCACGTGGTTTCACCCTCCAGTCTGATTAGGCATTTCTCACAACCTTTCCCGTTTTTATCTTCTTATAGTTGCATTTTAAATTACCCTTAACTTAATTAATGCTACATAACGGGCTTCAACTTAAAATCGATAAGTTGGGTGAATAACACATCTTGACATTTAGAAATACGACGTGGAAAATTCCATGTGAAATAATGGCAGTTGTGACTTATGTGCGTGTGTGTCCTTCTGGGATATGGGTCATGATGCAACTTTCACGTTCACGGCTCATCAATCTGCGAAATTTCTGCTTAATTAACAGTCACATGCTTCGGTCGTAAACAAGAATTTCCAAAGTTTGCCATCTCCCCCTCCCCCCCCCCCGCTTGGGATCGGCCGCTTTTTCCCTTAGCTAAACGTGTACAGAGATGCCACTTGAACAACATGTAAACCTAGGATTAGCGTCACCTTTCGCGCTATGGCCAGGTGTTGGACAGACTCCAAAAGAGGGTTTCTTTTTACATTTTGAGATAACACTCGACGAAAAAAGGAACTCACTGTCACTTGACGAGAAAAAAAAATAATAACAGTAAAGAAAAAGGAAACTTGAGTGAGTCTCTTGTACAGCTTAACAGCCACTCCCTGCAAAGTTTCGTCTCTGCAAGAGAGTTTCACTACCTCCAAAGTTCCATCGAATTCCATCACATGTCGTCCTATACCACTCGGGTTTCGAATTTTCCGTATTCTGTTCCAACCCCAGACCTAATTCCACCAAATTCCACCGGTTCTGATGTAAGATATGTGAATATTCTAAACCAGTTCCACAATTGTAGACGAATCTCCACCAGATTCCACCAAGTTCAACCAACGATTGCCCAATTTCCACATTTGCTCTCAAGTTTCCACCAAGAAGATCCAATTTGATTTCCATGCTTCACAGGTTCTCACACAAGATGCTATTATCCATCGAATTCCAACCAAACCCATTCATTGATTTAAAAATTCCAACGAGTCCGGAACTTCATAACAAACTTGACCAATTCCACAAGTTCCACAGCTTCCTAGCAATTTTATCCACAGATTCCACCAAGTCACTTTTCCGTACTCGGATAACTACACCTATATTCCACAAGGTTCCTTCCTACTTCCCACGTTCCAGTTTCCACAATCCTGCATTTAAATTCCACTAAAATCCACTAACCCATACTACGACTTCAACAGTTCCCACTTCTGTCCGCCAGTCTCCATAAACCGGCTACAAATCCACCCAAATTCCACAACTTGAGGCATTCTTCACCGGTACAAAATCCAATTCCACTCAGTCATCCTACTACTAAAGTCACTCCACTCGTATTCCACTAGTTCCAAACACTAGAGCGCCGAAACCTTGGGGGCGGGAGTGGCCGCAAGTGGGACAAGGATACACCAGTGCAAATAAGCGCATGAAATTCGATATTTTCCCCTCTCTTGTCGCCCTTTAGATGTGAAGAGCGGGGGGTAAGTGTTTGTCGTGTGCTTTTACCACCCCAAGTCAGCCGCCCCCTATGTGAATCCCGCATGACCTTCGACCTTGTACGGCTTCCACGGTTGCCAATTAGCCTAGTCTTAAGTGACTTCATTACAACTTCCGAATTCATAGATAGTGTCATCATCTCAGCAAACACTAAATTAAGTTTAAACGGTAAATTAAGGTAAAGTTCGACCAAAGTTCATGTCGCAGAGTCTAGAGCACAAGAAGGATATTCTGAATGGTGGCAAAGTATGGATCTGTTTAACTTTGGAATTTTATGTCGGTAAAACTTAAAATCCGATTTCCATGAAACTTGACTAGTACATAAAGGACTACCAGTTCTACTCTCGTTATTTTTTTGGCTGTTATATCTTTAAAAACTTGGGTGTCATAAGCAGTCATACTTTTCGCCAGCAAGAACCCTGTTTATACGGCTTTAGACTGCACATATAAACCGGTGGTCCCCTCGATTTGATTTGGCGATGAATGGTTATAGAAAAATGCAGCATCATTTTATATAATATGTAGTTTAATATCGTTTTTGTGTGTTGGCGAGGGAGAGAACAATAAGAGCCTTTATCATGGCGGGATAATAATAACTAGAAATTCTCTTCGCCCCTCCTCGTGTGGCACAACGTAGCGTAACGTTACAATTTCAACGGAGAGGGGGGGTTGCCAACTCCTGTCGAAAACCAAGAAAAGCGGAAACGCCCTACAGGGGTGGGAGGGAAGGAACCGGAAAAAGTACAGGATTAAAAAAACGCGCAAAAAATGGCAATTACCAAGTTCATTGTTTCTTCAATTACTGAGTAAAAAAAATGTATATTAGTAATCGCCCTGCGGCGACAAAAGCGACAAACGGACAGAGTTGAATTAAGATATTACATTATTTCAAGGGGAAATTTGCGGCTGCGATAATTATATCGCCCGGGGATTGTGCAGTCCAAGCCAATTTCATTACAATTATATTTAATATATATACCAATATACATGGATACCATCAAAAATTATAATGAATTTGATGATAAAATGCAGTATTTAAGTTTTAGTATAATGATAGCTGAACGGCAACCATTTCAGTAAGGTGCGACCGTGGCGCCACTCAAAGCTAGCGGCAAATGCTGGCAACTGATAACTGCGGGATAGACCGTTTCGTCTTCAAGGCAGGACGCTGGTTTCTTCACAGAATTCGACAATTTTCGCTTGCCATCGTGTATTGTTGTTGGATTGAAAAACAAGCGACGATTCTTTTTCCCTTTTTGAATGGAAATTCAAAACTTGTGAAGAGGTATAGGAATTCTTTGTCGTCCCCTGGCTCTTTTGTTACGAACGACCGGGAGCCATTTCAGAGGGAAGTGCAGACAAAATGCGCATCGCAGTAGGCTTTATCGACCGCATACTCGCTAAAACGATCAATAATTCCTCGCAGTAAATAACCGTCTACTCTCGATACGCAATCATGAGCAAACGGTCCTTGGCAAAACTCAACACAAACTGATCCATCATAGTCGTGACCCATATAGAGTGACATATGCAAAAATCTGCAAACAAGCGTGACAACTTCCCCATGGCCCTTTCATCCGTCAATGGATCGCACAAAGTCGATCCGTTTTGAATTCCGCACGCTTTGACCCCGGACTCGTCAAAATTCTTGACCTTTCTGGCCAGGGCCAAGGAAAAAGAATGAGGAGAATTGGAATGTTTGCTGACCCCTTTTAATGGGTCTCCATCTTACGACTGCCCTACGAAATTCTAATAAGGAAAGAGAATAAACAATTTTTTTCTGTTGGTTTCGGTCGTGGTATGTTGTTTATGTTACATCAAGGGGGGATAGGGTCCATTTCCTCATCTATACCAGCGTCGTCTTCGTTTTATTTTATTTAATTCTTTTTATTTGCTCCGTTTGTTTAATCGGGTTAAGGGCGTGGTGTGAGTCATCTAACCACCAGTGAAACAGAATGTCAAGTTAATTAAGCAAACGTGTCAGTTAACACGGTCATCAGTACAAACGTTTTTTTTTTCACAGCAGTCAACCTGAACCCTTTTTCTCGTTCTGCCGGTATGCAAATGAACTCGCGCTACTTCTCAACAGTTAATTGATAGTACTCGCAGGGGCAACTGACCGCTTGTCTAACAGGGTGAGTTGATAAGTTTTGAAAGGAACTTACCGTTAGAGCCGACAGCAGCTAGCAACACTAGGAAAAGTGTTAATCTCCATTTCAGCTCCATTGTTTACTAAATAAGCGTTCTTCTGCTCGATTTGATTGGGTATAAAATTGGATCTAAGTAACGGGACCTCCTCACTCTTCGACTTCAAACTCTCGACTGAATAGCCTGTGCGAGGCGGCGACGAGGAACGGTGCCCCTTGCCGCTGGGTAACATTGGCAAAACTAGTCACCGGAAAGCTCGATAGGGATTGGCTGGCCATTTTTGGCGGCCAGATGGCTCTCCTACACCTCGCGCCAAATTTGAATAACAGGGAACAGCTAAAGTAAAAGCGGCGTCTACTTTTTCTAAACGCTGGAGTGCCGGAACCAACTAAGTCGCCGCTTTTAATTGTCTTGGCGCGTACAAGAGTTACTCCCATGATACTAGCGCCTGCACTCGGTAAATCATTAAGCTGGGCCAAGTCTCTCTCACGCTATGCGTGACTGGTTTCATATAACAGAATTACGACTCTCGTTTACGAAACTCGAGCTATTACAACAGGATATCTTATGCTACAAGAATCAATGATTCAAACAACTGCCTTAGGGCGTATATTTCATCCAAGTTTTCCTGTCGTGTACATCTCATTATTATACTGTTAAAACATCCTGGTTCACATGTTGGGGGTTTTGTGTTGATTTGCCTGTTTATTACTGACTGAATCAATAAACATTTTAATTTAAGCGGGAATATGTCTCAGTCTTCATTTTCTTCAAATTCTTCGGCAAGAGTTAACTGCTGCTTGTCGTCCTTACTCGACGACTTCTTTAATTTCGGTTTGGGGAGTTCAGGCTCCTCTTTTACATCTGCGATTACATCAGCCTTGGTTTGCACGAATTTCGCGGTAGCTCTAGCCAACATTCGCTTGACATTTGCAGCCAACGGGGAATTTTCTTCGGTAACCGCAGTGGAACTTGGTCCAGAAGCGGCTTCATCGGTCAATGTTACCTCGTCATAATGTTCGTCTTGTATTCCTTCAGGGGCAAGTTCAGCTTCTTCATGCAGCTCTGGTTCCTCAGGTAAAACAGCGGCTTCAGTTTGCACACTGGGCATCACGGTTATAGTTTCGGCAGCAGCAGCAATATCAAATATAGGGTTCTCTTGAGTAACATTAGACTTTAATAGGGTGGACATTGACCATCTCCCTGACAGTCTCACTGACGCAGCTGGGTTTCCGAACAAAGGGTTGTTGAAGGCACGTTGGAATCTTTTCCATACCGCTCCTGGTCCAGCGGCTTTAGAACGAGTCCTGACTTCGGTCTGCTGCATTTCAGGCCCTTCTGACTTGGCTTTTTCTTCAGCCTCGTTCGACGGCTCACTTTTTTCGTCTGTGTTTTCATGTACTGAGGGTTGAATCGCGGGGTTTTCCACTCTGATCTCCACCGGGTTTCCTTGTCCTAGACATTCTTCCTCGGGACCGTAACGGGAATAACCGACTGCTAGCTCCTCTCTAGAAGAGCTTAACCTACAAAGAGACGTTCAGTTGACTACATAACAGGCGAAGGACTATCTGAAAAGCCATAATACCTCAAAGTTCTTCTGCGATACAGGAAGTACAGCGATGCACACACAATCGCAATTATGATAAAGGTAAATAACGTAATAAGATTGGACGCTATGGCCTGTAACTGCTGAGGGGTCAACGATCCACTCCTGTGATAAGCAAGTCCCGATCTGGAATACTGCAGCTCGACTATCCCGTACATGTTATTCGTTTCCCGGTCTGTTTGACAGAACGTTAAAAAGCGCATCTTCTTTGTTTAGCTGGAAATTGCGATATACCTTTCTGAAGATACTCATGGATACTCTCTGAAAATGCCCGACTGTGTTCGTTGGTTCCGTTATCCGTAATGGATATCTGAACCACGCTGGATTCCATCCTATGGATGTACACCGACACAGAAGATAACTCGTCGCGGTCTCCTTGTAAGGACTCTATAAGTCGGGTCATCGCAGTGTGGGTGTAACGAGCTGGATCTACCGTAAGCTTCATCACAGCACCTGAAAGGTTGATAATAAACCGAATACGTGTCAAGTAACCGCTGCGGAAAGTGAAGGCACGTACCGCAAATATCACAGCAGTGTCCATGAGGTCTCAATGGCTTCGAGCAAGACCATTCGCTGTTACACAGGGTCCCCGCATTACTACAAATCAGCTGCATGACCTGTTACATAAATCTAATTTAGACACCATTACAGATCATGTCAAATAATAAACCGTACGTGGGCATTCTCGTTGCCGCAGGTGCAGCCAAGCGGATCTTGACAATCACTGCTATTACTTTTTCGAATATCGACGTTCGTATTGAAATTATGCACCTGGTAGACTCCCAAATCACGGAAGAATTCCTTTATGTTGTCAATAACCTGTAAGAAATCGCAATAAAGAAAGGCTAATAATCACACACATAGAAATTTTTGATGTTCGAATAGTTTAATTGGCAATGAATATATTTTAGCAGTTAACGTATTTGATATTTAAGTAGTAAATCATCCCGTATGTTCGCTGCCGAAACCATTTTCAGCAGCTCGTGAACCCCTTAGAACGGGGAGAAATATTTTGTCTTCCTTGCTCCCTTGTTTTGAATGCATTTTTGTTCTAACCCTAGAGAAGTGCTTTAGTTTTGCCTTTTTTAGGGTTTAAAGTCAGTAGCGATTGGGCAGCGAAAGGGGAAGGTTAATTTCTTGACGGGCCGGCGGCTCACCGGCCAACGTTTCTAATTCGTTTATGTCATTTTGTTTGTCGACACGAGAAGTTTCATGTTTTTGTTTAATACAAGTTTTTGAATCGGCAAAACCGCAAACTGTAAAACTCTACCACTGAACACCGTAAATATAATTACCGTTTAAGAGATTAAGTAAACTGTTATTAAAATATAATTTTCTGTTGATCTGTTTTGTGACAAGTTATCTGTTTACCCGATCTCCAAATTTCAGCTGTCCTACATTCATTATATCAGCATGACTGAAGTCAATGTTGATCGATTTGACAGGTGAGAAGCTAACAGTATCGCCCAGGCACGGTATCCTGTCCGAGTGCGGAATGGCGAGATAGTTTTTAGCAACGGATGCTGGAGAATCCCAGTTGAGCGGATTAAACCAGCTGCGGGGCTTCACATTGACGAATTCGCTTCCTGGTTCCAACCAACAACGTCAACTGAAGTACTTGATGAATACTTTAGTTTAACGAAATAACTTACTGGAATGTTGACAAGCTTGTTCGCTAGGTTGCCAGTCCGAATCCAAGACGAATTCCGCATTGTCCGGAAGCACCAAAGTGTTCCACGTGGCATTCCCGTTGACGTAGACGGAAATAACAACGTCCTGTGGAAATTCCACCACCGAGTTGGAACATGGAACCTGGCCGTTGCTCCAGTTGTCATCATTCAACCAGTTGGTGTCGAACCTCCACTGCTTCAGGACGCAGTCAATACCTTGGAATTCATAAAATTAGGTTCAAAGAACTGTACCCAATCAAATAAACTGCAATTAAATTACCTGGAATTAACAAGACGGGGAAAAGCAGCAACATGTTCACTGAAGCTGCGCAGCTAAAATGCCTCACCAATTGCTTGTGCACGGCCACAGGGTGGTTGCTATTTGTAAAGTGAAACCGGACTGCACGCCCCTTTTATTTCCAAAAAGCTGGCTTCATCTTACACAGTATCATTTTTAAAGTAAAATCAAAAAAGACGTCCATTACAACTTAAACCGATGAGGCGCCCTTATATTACTCGTACAATTAATACAGCGGAATGAATCGACATACAAACAAGTAAGTCATAAATTTTGACCGTGCAAAATGCGGTACGACCATAAGATAATAAATCAGGCTGAAATTTGCATCGCAGAACCAATTGTTAAGTAATTTTCTTCTTCTAAAGGAGAGATTCCAGCATACTTTCCGATCAACAGAAGCACTTTGGCGTGTTATATATTATTTTATCTCCTCATCATAAAAATCTCCATAGTTACATATTGCAAACCCCCTTCACCACGAGTCAAATTTAAGTCGTCACTTTCGTCATCTGGCGGAAATTCTCAAGGCCGTAGATGCTGTGCGATAGCCTGGGGAAAAAAATGCATAAAAATCAATTCGTGGAATAAATTATAAAGAACTTTGCTGAATTTAAGAACTCATGGATAGTATAGCAAACATGAATTCATTGATATCGTGGATAAATTACCAATCCAGTAGTAACAGAAATTAATTAACTACAGTTTACCTTCCAAATGCATTCACTAGCGACACAATCTCGTTACGAGTCAACTGGAACTTGGTCCTCTTCATGGACTTCCAATCGAAGGCCGTAGGGTCGGGCTGGTCAAAGGTACCCGAGAAGAGGATTTTCAGCGCCGTGCCCAGGCCCTGAATCTGCAGTTTGCCCCAGAGTTTGCATTTCTCGCAGCCGACGCAGTCCATGATGCGCGAAATATTGCGGAAGTGAAGACGGAATTCCTCTTTCAGTTTCAGCGCTTGGCGACCTCCGTTGAACATGGTGCTTTCGTTAAAGTGCGGCTTGAAATTCCTGCAAAGACATTCAATAAAAAAATTACCATAAGAGCGACTTTCCATTTCCAAAATGTCAATTTGTCTATTTGAATGTACAGTCTATCGCAGATAATAAAAGGTTCATGCCGGAGAAAGTAAATTGCTTATTGCTTCCACAGTTTCAAAGATATAGCAGCCCGAAAAAAAACGAATGTAGAACTACTAGTACACAACAAATTCGTTAAGTTTCGTTGAAATCGGTTGGTTAGTTTCACCAAAATAAAATCCTAAATATTATAAATTTATTGTTTGTGTGGCTTTCGACTCTTACTTGATACGGGCCAGCAGGTCAGCAATGGCAACCTTGACATCCGTGTCCGTTTCATCGTTGCCAGTGAAGTAGTCGTGATGTTCCAGGAACGGAGCCGCTTTGGCCAAGGCGCGCAGTTCCAGCAGGTAGACGAAGTAGAGGTTACGAAGTCGTTTGGGTCCTTCGCCGTTGGTCAGCTCGGGGTCGAACCTCCGCTGAAATTCCGCTGGATTTGGTCCCCAATTGCCGGCTGATACCGCGTCGTTGTCCTGGAAAACAGCTTCTCCATCTATGAGACGAATAAACGTTAGAACAATAAAGATTACAAGTACGAGTAATAGAAACTTACGTCCATGGAGGTAATCCGCACACAAGTGGATATTAATACTCGTGTGGAGACCGGAAATAGCGCGATAAAACGCTCGTTTCTCCAAGCATAAATCTGTTCAATAGAGAATACTCATGTAAACCTGGTACTAAATTAGTCAAAAGACAGTAAACGGGCAAACCTCCAACGTTTGATGAGTCAATATAAGGTCCGTAACCGCGTTTTGGTCTGAAAAAAATAAATCCGAACGTTAACTGAATTCTATCAAAATACACTTAAATAACTGTTTTGTTAAAATGTATTTTAAATAAATTAAACTGACTAACGTTACTGCATATTTCATAGTTTCATTTTAACTTAAGATCAGTTAAGTTAAGTGAAGTTAGTTGAAAATAACGAAGGTTACATTATACACCATAATGGTTTAAGTGTTGAACGTGAAACCAGTGCCCTGGTTTATTTACTTGAAACAATTTTCCTCGTAAATGGTTCTCCATATGCGTTGAGCGGACTCTCCTTTGTATCCCGTATATCTCTCTGGGTTCAGTTTGAGATCGACATAGACACTATCTTCATTCTCTTCATCGTCGATATCACAGAATGAGTTTTTGGCTTCGTCATGGGCCGTCCAGCGGGCAATATCTTCCGACATCTTCACACTGCGAACCAAGTATGAGTAACTTCAACCAACAGTATGCTTTGCTGTGTTTACCTGAGTGTTGTGTTAAGGAAGCCAAGTTCTTGGTCGTGGTCGCATTCCTTTTCAACGTCTTCCTAAAATGCGTTAGAAACACACCGGGTCGTAACGAGAGGATCCCTCAGAAAATTACACTCGAGTCATACCTTCTCGGTCTTGTTTTCCGGGCCAAATACTATTTTGACAGTCTGCTGTTTAATGCCAGGAGGCAAGTTATCATCGGTACAGGGTTGCACTGCACAGAATTTCAGCGAGCACGCGCCATCTTCTGCCCAGAACGGGCACGGCTTCTTTAGATTTACCTGTGATAATTTCGTGTTATTAATAAAATTACCAGACTAACCAGCTAATTGCAAACCTTGAAATATCTGAAGTAGTCTTTCGCCAGCAGGCTCTTCAGTCGCGGGTAAATCTGAGCATTGTTGAATGCATCCACAAAATCAATCGAACATTCGCATTCGTCGACATTTCCCTTGAGCTAGAAGTAGATGTATCAATGTTATCTTAATGAACTGGGCAGGGACTAAAGAGCGTTTACATCACAAAAGCAGCGGTCAGCGATTTCTGCAATTTCCGCTGACTTCGGCCTGCCGAAGAAGTTGGATCCCAGCTGGCTCTGCGCCGGATATACCAGCAAAACGAGGAGAACGAGCCCTCTCATCTGTACGCCCATCAAGGACTACCTTGAATAATACGTCAAAAGTTAATTAAATAAGAATTCACCTCAGGTTACAACTGATAGACAAGCATATGCCGTCTACACCAAATTAATTAAGTCAACGTACTCGTTTTTTTCTTCTTCAAGGCAATGAAAGTTGACTTCCTAGCTACGATAGATGCACTGAAACAAGCGAAAGGTTTCGCAGGTAATCTTTATAAAGCCCTCGCGTCGATACTAAGTGACGAAATTCCTCGAAAGTCTCTCCAGGACGTACGTGTAACTTGGCTGTGGCCCTGTTTGTATGTCAAAACACCGTTGCCATAACAGCAAAAACAGCAGATCAGCAGACGACGAGCAGTTCACCTACTGCTACGTGACAAAAGTCAGGTAATTTTGATTTCGTACCTTTAAGCGGACGTGTAAACTTGTCGTAGGTGGAGGCGTTTCACACAATGATGATTAAAGCGATAATGGCATTGCAACTGTTGTATATTTGCTCAGGTTGTCCGAAAGGTGTGTGGCTTTCATGATGAATAGCAGGAACATCTGTCGCTCTCTGATTGGACCACGCTTTGGAGCGTTAAGAAGCGCCAGATTCAAATGTGTAAACAATCGAGGTTCATATATATATATATATATTATCTTTTCTTACAATTTAAATTACTCAAGTTTGTATCTGTTATTATTAAGGTTATGCTTCTGACCATCATATCAAGCTGATGAGACAAATTAAGGCCAGGATTTTGACCAGCGGTCCAATAACTGTAGCACAGTACATGAAAGAGGTACTGACGAATCCTACTGCAGGCTATTACATGGGGAGAGATGTGTTTGGCCAGCAGGGAGATTTCATCACATCACCTGAGATTAGTCAAATGTTTGGCGAGGTATGAGGAAAACTACGTTGAAAATTAACCCCGTATCTGATTCAACTCATGGTATATTGCAGTAGATGATCGCAGTTTGGTACTACAGCGAGTGGAGCAAGCTCGGATGCCCGCAGCCTTTGCAGCTCGTCGAACTCGGACCTGGTCGTGGAACCCTGATGTCTGACATTCTTCGGACTTTTGGCAAGCTGAAACCAGATGCCGATGTCTCGATCCACCTAGTCGAAGTTAGCCCACACCTTACCAAAATGCAGAGAGATAAACTCTGTGGAGAGAATGCCGCATCTAATGTTTCGCTGCACGGCCAAAAAGTGAACTGGTATAACAACTTGTGCGAAGTTCCTCGTGGGTTTTCGTTCTACCTGGCGCACGAGTTCTTCGACGCCCTTCCCATTCACAAGCTTGTGGTAAGATATTTCTGTTTAACATGCATTCCTAGAAAACTGCATGTAATATGTTCATCTCTTTTTATATATATGAATGATCGCTAAAGCCACCTGAAATTCAAGTAATTTTGTGTTTGCAGAAAACTGCTGAGGGTTGGAGAGAAGTATTAATAGACATCGAGCCCAGCGACATCAATCGATTACGATACGTCCTGTCCAGATCGCCGACTCCAGCCTGCGCAGCTTATGTTGACGTACGTGTCTTTTCATTCATTTCCGCTATCTTTCAAACGTAGGTAACCAGCAGGTTGATTCACTATTTTAAAGGCATATCCTCAAAGTGTTAATAAATTCAAATTCGGGCTGTATCCGCCCACATAGTAGATTGCCAACAAACTAATCGTGTTTATGATTTTTTAAACTAATTTCAACTATTAATTTCATTTCAAAATTTTTTAGGTGAACGAGACCAGGACAGAAGTGGAAGTGAGTCCCGAAAGCTGGGTCATCATCAAGGAGATTGCTGCTCGTGTAGACTACGACGGAGGAGCTGCCTTGATAATAGATTACGGCCATTCTGGGACTAAAAGCGACACTTTCAGAGTAATAATAGGCGCATTCTGTACTTTCAACTGATATATCCGTCATAAGATTTGAAGTTGTTTTGTAACGCTTTGTATTATAGTTTGTGTTAATGGAAGTAACATTGTATCTTATAGGCATTTCGCAACCACAAGCTTCACGACCCACTTGTAGAGCCCGGCAGCGCTGATCTAACTGCCGACGTTGACTTTAGCGCGCTGGTTCGCGCCGCATCGACTCCGCAGTTTCCCAGATCCTACCGAGCGGACGGCTGTTCAGCTGATTTACGTCCCGTTGTAACTTTCGGTCCGGCTGAGCAAGGGTTGTTTTTACGCAGGATGGGTATCGATTTGCGACTGGAGCAACTCAAGACCAAGTGCGCGTCGGATACTGCATCAGCTTTGCACAGCGGCTACCAAATGCTCACGTCGCCTCAACAAATGGGCGAGAAATTCAAGTTTCTTTCCTTGTTCCCATCCGTGTTGGGAACCTTCTTGAAGAAATATCCCCCAGCAGGATTTTGTTAATTCAGTTAGCGACCGCTAATCAACTCGTATAAACGGGTCTTGAATAGAATCGCATTAGTAAAACCTTAACTAAACTAAATGATCGAAAAAGAGGGAGAGCAAAAGCGTAAATCCTACTGTGGCTTGATATAGTTATGTATTGGCAGCTTTGCACGATATATTGGACTTGTCATGGTTTATCTTGTTGAATCGAAAACTTGACAGAAATGAAGAGTTACTCTATACGGACGCAGGTACAAACGTTTAGATTCTCAAGGAGTGCGAACCAGGGTAAGGAACTCCTCGCGCGTTTTGGGATCGTCGCGGTACTCGCCTACCATGGCTGATGTGATTGTTTTGCTGCCGATCTTCTGTACTCCGCGCATCACCATACACATGTGCCTGGATCAAAGATACGTCCTCGATCATCACTGACTCATACATTACAATCATTTTGAAAACGAGGACAAGTTCGATACTCACGTAGCTTCTACGATGACACCGACACCGCGGGGCTGCACCGCCGAGCAGACAGCCATGGCTATCTGCTTGGTTAGTCTCTCCTGAACTTGTAAACGGCGACTGTAGACTTCGACAATCCTGTAGAAGAAATCAATCGTAATCCAAGGATTGTTATTTCACTACTTGCGAAGCTCAGTGCTTTCATAGTTGTCATGTTGTTGTAAAGAGGAAGGATAAGGAACTCTTGTGATGTTAATGACGACCTAACTTCGAAGTCGAGTCTGTGTTATGAGTACGAGATCACTTCTAGTAATCGAGTTAAAAACGTGGGTACCTGGCCAGTTTAGATAAGCCGAGCACTTTGCGATTTGGCAGATAACCAATGGACACTTTGCCCATAAACGGCACCAAGTGGTGCTCGCACATGGAGAACATTTCGATGTCTCGGACAATGACCATCTCGTCGTGGTTTTCGTCGAATACAGCATCGTTTAGAACTTCTGCAAAGTAGTTAGTGAACATCAATGTATTGCGATTTGGAGATAGTAAAACTGACGTCATAGTTTCAGTTAGAAGCCATAGAAGAGATGTACCTTCGATGTTTTGTTCGTATCCCTTGGTGAAGAATAGCATCGCTTTAGCTGCTCTTTCAGGCGTTTTCAACAGACCTTCACGGCAGGGATCTTCTCCCAGGCTGGTGAGCAGACGACGATAGGCCCGGCTCATTTCCGGCAGTAATTGTTCCCTCTTTGGCAGCTCGTTATGATCCAGTTCGAAATCGTCATGGAAACCGTTCTTCTCGTGCCCTTTCAACAAAGGAAATCCAATCAACATCATATACACATATCAGGCTACTAACCTTTAGTCGCTATATACCTTCAACACTATATGCTGCATTGAACTGAATTAAACGAACAATGCATCCATAGAAATGTATGTTACAATATAATTTACAATTGATTGAATTAAGGACATGGTATACGTTCGACCGTGCACGAGGCCCTACTATGTGAAACTATTGATCGTCGCTATTCGATGTGCATCATTCAGTCTTCATTACTGAGACGTTCCTTCACATGGAGGACTCGAGCAAGTATTCAAGTCTACGCCAAAGAGCCTGGCCTAGTCTTTAATCTGAAAGATAACTAGTTTTACATCTTACTTAATGGGCTATACTGAAATATGTCACGTAAGAGCGGAAATTGCGATTACATAACCCGCAATTCTACATGGGTTCTGTATTGCGAGGAATGACGATATTCTTCAAACTTCAGGATTTTATTCTGGCAAAACTAACGTTCCGATTGAAGCGAAACTTGAAAGATGCATTCGCGCTAACGAGTGTTGCACTTGATATTTTTTGGATGGCTGTATCTCTGGAACTTTGGAAACAATCGGCTTTTCGCCAGGACGAAACCCTGTACGACATGTTTTTGACGGTAAAAGAGTATAGTATACCTGTACCTGGACGCTGGGATTTGCCGTTGCTTGTGCCATTCTTGCAGACGGCCAGAGACTGTTCGAGATTGACGCTACCGTTACCAAAGTCAGCCATACTTCTAGCAGACAGACGTGATTTGCAGTGGACTAGATTCGTACAGACACGCAGGCGCTTCTTGGTGAAACTGTCCGTTGACAATCAACAGTTCGGCACTGAACCCCTTAGGTTAGGAGGCAAAGCAGCTGCCCATTTATAACGGTCGCCTCCTATTTCAAATAACGTAGTCGACTCCTCCCCCTTTGAAGATCAAGAACTGCGGACATCCAGAGACGGCAGATTAGGGTTCACTTCAGCAGTTATAAGTTGCCTGAACAAGGTTATCTTAACGTATAGCTTTTAATGTCCTACCCTCTCTGGTGTAAAGTGATCGATATTTGTTAGATATCGATACTTGGCAGGCTTGCATATATTCACTCGTCAAAAGTATCGATACTAGCCGAGTTCTCCGGTATAAACATCAATCTCCTTACGTTAATTTCCTACTCTTGTATTGTTCTTTTACATATGTCATACGTGGGAATACCTTCTTCTGTGAAGCATTAACTTGTAAATTAACATAAACTGTAATGTTGTACATCTGTGTGGCAGGTAACCAAGATCCAGGCGGTTATCGATGACCTTGGGAATCTTAAGATACCGGGTCTTAACTGTAGCTATCAAATCAACTTAAGATTTTTTTTTAATTTACAGCGAAAAGTGAATTCAAATCGATTCCCCGTAATGCAAAACTGATATTATCAAAATCTGTTTCTATAGTATTCTCTGCTGCAGTTGATTATGTGATGATCGATCCCACTTGTGAGCATAAACGCCGGTTAAGCCGCCCATTGTTTTAGAAACCCACAACACACGTTATCTGTCGTGGTCAGCGAGAGTCAACATGAAGTCAACAAAAGTTCGCTGACCTTCAAGGTCAGATAAAGGTCACCCTATAGGTCGACGTTAGTTCGACTCCGGCTGAAAGGAAGTTATCTATATTCTGGACTGCGGTTGGAGAAAGTGAGACTTTCTATTCAACTTTGTACTGCTGCACTGGTCAAACAACGATACCTCTCTGCTTAACTAACCGGTAAGGAAGACAGTTAAGTCTTATAAGTTCTGTCGATTCGCTAATGTCGAGTTTATAAGAAGAAAAAGACATCTCTGTAATGAATCGAACGAGACAAGCAGACCATCCCTGTGTAAAACATATCAATCTGACATGTGATGGAACTACTGCCACCAACTACGTGATCAGTTCGACATTCAAATTGAATGTTGAAGCCTGTTTTTGTTAGAGGGACGAGATAGACGGATGGGTAATTCTGCTTTCAATAGGATTGAGATTGCGAGTTACTGGAACACGTCGTCTGCTGGAATTCCACCATAAGCCAACATGGAAACAAATGATAGGGGGCTCCCCCTACCCATTTTCCCTTTCGCTAACATTGCAGCAGACGAACTCGTGCAAACCAAGGATCTATTCTGTCTTTGTGCCAACAGAGAGCGCCTGTAATAACAGTTTTGAAGCTCTTACGCGCAGCTTAGCTACACTCATTGGATGGACTGAGAGGAATGTCTCCCTATTCTCTATGGCAGGATTAAATCCAGAGCAAAACAAATTAACCAATAGAAATAGATACATGGCAATCTAACTTTGGTTTTCGTGTTTCCCATTGAAAACTGAATAAATTCCATCTGAACTTTGAAGATGTTCAGGTTAGATTCGAACTTTCGTCCCATCTCTTGTCGTGGTTAACTTAATTACGTTGATTATATTAACTATGATGATTCCAGTCCCTCCCATTGGAAGTTCTGTCGACTCCATCTTATTTCGATTTTCTGTAAAATTTAACTAAATTCTGATTACATCAATGTTAATGCATTATCAAGTTTTCCCCCAATGAGATTATTTTGCGTTTTCCGATCTTTCCCTTGGATGATCTAACTTTCCCATTCATTAGGAATCTGTTTCCATGGGATTTTCTTGCCAGGTTGACGCACGTAAACAAAAGAGTTATTGATGGGGAACAGTTGTTTGCTTATCATGCCCACATTTTCCAAGTTACAGCAGCCCAAAAAATACCACGTTTGCAAGTAAGAGTACTTAACGCACTCGCAAAGTTTCGTTTGAATCGATCCATAAGTTTAGCCAAAATAAAATCCGAAAGATTAACTCAAACATTACAGTTTTTTAGACTTCCCCTCAAAAAAGGAAAATCGGAGTAATCCGCAACCTTTAGGATTTTATTTTGGCTAAACTAACAAACCGATTTCAACGAAACTTGAGGAGTACATTAACTATCACTTGATCAATCCTCAGTATTTTTTGGGTAGCTATACCTTTAAAAGTGTAGGAGCAACAAGCAATCTACTTTTCCCCAGTAAGAACCCTTTTCTGCTGCTGCTCTTCTGTTTACCGAGGCCGGGTGTCAATTTCAGCAGGCGACACCAAGGTGATGACTTTGATAACACCTCTTACCGCGTAGTTTGAAAAAAAAATTCCATAGTAATACAATGCGCGAACTCTTAAAAAGCCCTTATTATTGTATCAACATAAATAACACAATGTTAGGACTTTATGTATGTCTTATCACGATTGTTGTGCTCATTCTTAGAAAGGAAAGCTTTTGAGCATCGGTAATCTCTTTTACAATATCTACTTGTTGCCTCCAAGAACACAATGCGTTTAACAATCAAAATCCTACATATCTCACGATTGACCTTGAGAATCTAAAAAAAGCATCTGATTCCGAAGCACGTTTAAGGTTACAGTGGAAATTCACCGATGAAGTTAAGCCATTAGTGTTAAAACTGGGGCAGCAGTATCAAGTGATGACAACTGCATTGTATATACATATGTGTAAATGTAGTTACCGTCAAATTTGTCAACGTTATTCGCGCCTTCGGTTTTGAATGAATTTCTCTTCATCTGTTTATGACAACATAATCAGATTTGTGCTCGCAGATAAGTAGATTATAGAAAGTACCAGAATGGAAACGACTTTAGCAACTGGAATTCATTAGCGAGATAATTACAAGTTATACCATTTGACTATAACTAAGCTTAAGGAGCTGTACTTGCACGTAGAGGTCAAAGGTCGAGTATTAACACGAGTGTTCCGTTAACAAAAGTATAATGTACTAGTGGGAGTTGCAGAGGTTTGTAATCCTGACTGCAGTTTGTTTTGTCCGCTGCAGTGCGTCGTATATAAGGAGTTGTTCAGAGTAGTCGGTGCAGCAGATTGGACTGAACCCAACATGGAGCTGGTTGCAACTATCAACCTCCTGGACAAGAACCCTATGACGTTGTTCAACGCCTGGTTCCAAGAGGCCAAACAGGTGGACCCTGATGGAAGAGCTGCCATTTTCAGCCTGGCAACGTCTTCAAGGTGATTATGAACGTGTTTACAGTATCTGAATTCCTATTTCCGTACAATAGCTTGGTTTTTCTTCTTCTTTTTTGAACAATCTAGCAATGGACGGCCTTCCTTAAGAAACATGTACCTACGGGGTTTAAGCGTCGACGGATTCAAGATTTACACCGATATGAACAGTCAGAAAGGCCGGGACTTGGTATAATAAGATAGTAATATGACTTCACCACTTCGATTACAGAACTTGGTGTTTACAGGACGAAAACCCGGTGTGTTCAGCTGCATTCTGCTGGGTCTCCAAAGATGGCGAGGATGCCTACCAGGCCAGACAGGTGTGCATAATAGATATACTTATACAACAGTAATTCAATACGACAGACATGACAAGTTGGAATTTGACACGAACGACCAGGATAGAAGACGTCAAGAACACGATATCGTATAATGCCTTGACTTTTAGTTACGACTTGTGCTGATAGATGGCGTTCCACTGATAAGAAATTGCGCAACATGCTATATCCCTAGCTTGCGCGACGTCGTCTGCTTGGGTTCTGCCATAAGCTAATACGGGAACAAAAGGTTGTCCCTGACACTGTAGCAGACGAACTCGTGCAAGCCAAGGAGATGTATTAGGAGCTGTATAACAATACGAAAAGCTGGACGTACGTAATGTGATAGGCGGGCTGCTTTTTGCCATTACTTCTACACAAGTAGGAAATTAGTACGAAATGCTACCGTTAGATGGCGTATCGTATTAAGGTTTTGCGTAAAATTCAGGCCTGTCTAACTATCTATCTATCTATCTATCTCACTGTCTGTCTGTTTTCTATCTATCTCTATCGATCTATCTATCCGTCTGTCTACCTGTTCGTCTGCGTCTACCTGTTTGTCCGTCTGTCTTTCCGTCTATCTACCTACCTAATCTATTTATCTATCTATCTATCTTCCTGTCTTTAGAGGTTTATTTTGGATTCTATTCGCATTTAGTTATGGGTTCAGTCAGTATTAAGGTTACTTTTGATATGCGCCTTTCTGTGGATCATAGATATAGATCATCTAGTCATTAAACTAGAATTTCATAGAAATCTAGATCAATAATTCGACCCGTTCATCGTTCGAGAATCCTTCACAGCTGACAGTATCTGTGTTTCAAGGTGCGGATTTGGGGCCGTGTAAGCAAGTTGCCGAGGAACGAATGTCAAGACTATTTCAACTCTGAACCTCTGAGCTCCAAGATTCGGGCCAGTTTCCCACAGAGTCAGCCGGCAGCTTCTCCCGAGGCGATCCTCGGTTACGCTGAAGACCTGAAGAAGGAATACTCGGATGGGAAGGATCCAATCCCGGCACCTTCACGCTGGTATTACAGAACCCAGCAGCAAAATTTAACCCGATCATCTAAAACATTTTTACTTATTTATTGTTATTCATTTCAGTTATTTTAGTTTTCTTTTTACTTGTATGTCCAAAGGGGTGGTTACCTGATCGAGCCGGAAGAAATGGAGTTTTACTACGGCAAACGCGATGCCATCAACCAGCGTGTACGTTTCCGCAGAGCTAACGAAGGGACAGAAGATAAATTTGTTTACTGCGGGGCTGAAGGCTGGATCTACGAATATCTTTTCCCATAGATTTGACACAGAAGAAAAAATTTCGCACAGTTTCCATTCAAAAGAAGCTGTTCTCCGATAAACAGAGATAGTCATGTAACATCTAATCCGTAACATATAAAACGATTTTTAAAAATCGGGTGTTCTATCAATAAACTTATTCATAAAGCGACCTTGTTCTTACATAATTAATCCTGATATTATTAATAGCACGATAGTTTAATGGGTCAGAGAAGACTCGAAAACGAATATACTGCACTCATCGACTCGAATGTTACGTGACATTGTCTCTACCCTATGATCTATGTATCGAGTGAAGTTGTATATAGCGAAATGGGCACAGCTTGCAACAACAGCAATGCGGGCGTAACAGTTGTAGGGGAAGTACTGGTCGGTTGCTATGGCGACGGTTTGTTGTGGATAGCACGCTTGTGGTGTCGGCTTCGCCATGGGGTTAGAATGGCCGAGCTTCACGTGCTAGGAGAAATTGTTGGTGGCAGTCAATTTGAGAAGAAATCGCTGTGTTGTCGTTGGAAATTCGTTGTCGGTAAATATTTCCTTCCAATTACTTGTTGAATAATTTTTGTCTATACTGTTTTATTCGATTACAACTGTAAAATTACCGTACAGGAGAGGCTTGGAAAACCATCGAAGGTTTCACCGAAGGACAAACTCAAGTCGACGATCCATCTATCGGTAGTTTAACGAACTGGAATCATCCTGTAGACGTCCATTTTGTTACCACTGGTATCCAGGGTGAGATTCAACTATCCGTTTCGTTGCGAGAACGCAACAGAACACGAGTACATAGTTATTAACCTGCTATATTCAACTTCTGACAGGCTGGCCCAAACTTCACTTTCAAATCTACCACTACGATTCTTACTCGCGGCTCAACTTGCTAGGATACGCCTGCTACCCTCTACCCACCAGTGCCGGTACCCACCAAGGGTCTTGCATTTCGTGGAGGCCTGTGGGCTCTTTCAGCGAAGAGTTGTTCCGAAGTTACCTCGGCGGCGGTGTCAAATTGACGGATCCGGAATCCATTCACAACTGTACGGATCAGTACCGTCTCAGAACGGTTACTGCGGGTACCGTTCATCTGCAGTTAACCCTGGTGTTCAAGGGTTTCAAGCAGTTTGGTATCGAGTGCTGAGAACCAATGGCGGTTAGGATACTTTTGGCGAGTGTGGTATTGGCTGGAGTAGCAGCTCAAGCAGAGAATGTTACCCTCCTTACGGAAACTTTTGCTACCACTGTTGCTACCCCTACATTTCATAGCTCGATACTACGGACTCGGAGTATGGTAGGCTACTGTGAGTGTGATTTGAGTGAGTCTTCGTGTGATTTCAACTGCTGCTGCGACACCGATTGTGGCGAGACCGAGCGTCAGTACTTCACTACGTGTTCATCCGGCGCGGAAGCACCTCAGCGAGACTCCTACCAGTGCAGCGCCTGGAACAGTTTCTTCTGTGTTTACCGAGACAACGTTCGGAAGATATCTATTTACGAAGACTCGCCTGGCGCTGAAGTTTTGGCCTTGACTTCAGATTCTTATCCCTTCAAATGGACCCCAGATATGGAGGAATCGAATGAGTGGCTTAATCAACCGATATATAAATACGGATCGCCCATCTTTGCAACACAGGGAGACACCACCGCGACTTTCAGTAAGTCATATCACTTCTATTTAGAAATAACTGTGAGTTAACAGGGTATCGTTATTCTGATCAGGCATGCCCGGCGGCTGGAATAGTCCATCGTGCAACTCGCGAAAGCAAATCCTCTTTTTACAGGATGCTGAATCAAAGTGCCGAGTCCATATATCCGACTTGCCATCCATGTGCGGGCGATATCACCTTTGGAGCGCACCCTCCATTCTGGGCAACACCAGCATTCTGAAGTATCCGTACCTTGCCAAAAAGAACAGTCTGGATAATGTCGAGAATTTGGTTCCATTACGGGTGCGGCAATGTCTGAATGACACCTACTGCCAGGAGAGTAACTCCTTAAGCGGACCGGTTTGGGACGACCAGCAGCAAACTTGTGCTACGGTGGTGAAAAGTATCGTTTACAGATTCCTCTTCAATGCGACAGTTGGAATCGTGAAAATTTACGCTGATGTTCAGTTCCAGAATCTGACTCGGTTGTCGGATTCGGCCACACTGAATTTTGGCGCCAGTTTTGCAGAAAGGCCGGTTTTCCAGAGAAGTGGCAACCCTGGTTACGCCATGGGCAAGCCAGTTTTGGCGGGAGTTTTGAATTCAAACGGTACCGTGGAGACTGTGACGTTACTAACGGTTTTCAAAACGTCAGTTCTGCACAAGAAGCCGGTTCTTTTCGGCTGGGATTCATACGATGTCGTCGAACTGACAGAATTGACTGAAAACGCGACAGAGAACCGTTGCAACTTTTGGCGCCAAACCATTATCTCCAGCTTCGCCAGTCAGACGCTGGAAAACGTAACCTCGCTTGTGATTGGTAGCTTCGCTGATGGTCTCGTCAACAAGACTGAGGATTGGCTGTCGGTCACCTACGAGGATGATTTGGAAGATTGCGACATCGGCCATTTCTTTTTACAAATCCTCGTTACGTACGCCAAAGTGGGACTCGCGAGGAATCCTCAAAACAAGATAAGGGGCTTCCACGTCAACCTTACTACTAGTAGTGATACTAAACTAGGCAAACCAACTTTGATTAGCGCAGTGAAGTTTGTCGACGCAACAGTGGATCCTGCCGTTGTTCTCCCTCGTCCGCCCCGAATCCGCGTGTCGCTTCCCAAGGATTTTTTCTACCCTTTTCTCATGTCATCGTCGTCTCGTCTCGTACCTTGTGTCAGTCTTAGTCTTGTCTCAGCAATTTTCAAGCTCGTCTTTTACTAATACAGATTTCGATTACAACGGAGGAAGGATGCTCGAGTCATTTTAGTGTCTAGATCTGCTACTAGATGGCGCTCACGATGACTTATCCCAATCTATAATTTGTATACAATTTGTTACGAGTTATTGAGGGATTGGACCTTCGTGAAGGCGGAGATGAATCTGTTATCATTTGGGTATCGCCAAGAGTAATTTACGCTCTTTACACGAACACTTAACAAGTTACTTTTGTCTATTTGTCTGTCTTAAAGAAACTAGAGCGGAAATGGAACTGCCTAGTTAACACAATATCATGATAATGCCGAAAACGTTACAATAAACTGCGACAATATCATGAAATATTGCAATTGATTATGATTCATCACGATATTTCTGGGTCTAGCTAGCTATGTAGAATCGTCCTGAATGGTTGTCAATGCATGGATCCGTCGGGTTTTCGCACTGTTGTAGTTACACTTCAAATTCAAGTTATCGTTCCCTGAGGTTCAATTCTAACCATCACCTTGAATCTTAATCAAAGGTTCATAGATTCGTCGGTTTAGTATCTGTACGTAGCTAACGCACCCTGCATTTGAAAAAAATACAGGTTGATTGAAATGGACTCCCGGTGGTACACACAGTGACCGTGTGTGTGTATGTGTGTGTGTGTGTAAGTGTGTGTGAAATTCAATCTAGCGAATGAATTTTTAGCCTAATAGGCCACGGTTGATATAATCCCGGGGTAAAAGTTAGTCACTTGGGGCGGGGGGGATTGCGGTCACAAAAAGGTCACGTGACTGGCGTCCCGTTGGAACTTCTTTGCTTTTGGATCTTCCTGGGCAGGATTAACCATGGTAGTGCCTTTTGTGCACGGGTTCCACTGGCTTTTATAACTGTTCCGGATCATATTACTCTAATCATAAACACACGTGTGTCAGTATAGAGTCGGTTTAAAGTCACTGGCCGCACTAATAAGGGTAATATGGCGTCCCAAAGTATGAATAGGTACCAGCAAAAGAAATACTATGATAAGTCTAGATATCCAAGGTTATGATATTGCCACGTTATACTGTAATTGATTGTAATTTGTTGTGATTTTTTCGACATTATGTCGTGTTCTTATTCTAGTTTCTATAAAATAGACGAAATACAATAGAATGCTTTAGAAATCCAGACTCTACCTGCAGTCATGAACTACATAGGGCATTACCTAGACGTTTACTAAGTTCACTTGAATGGGTGATGGTTACTACTGATTATAATACCACTGAATCAACATCTGAATCATACAATCCGTAAGTTAACCTGTATAGCAGTTATAGAATCTATGTACAGTGTAAAGCAAATACTAAAATGGTTCCGACTGGCGGATAATTTTTGTCCTGTTTAAACTTTAGGATTTTATTTTGGCTAAAGTTATAAGCCGATTTGAACGAAACTTTAAGAGTGCATTAAGTAGTACTAGGTCTATTCCTAGTATTTTTTTGGTGGCTATACCTTTGAAAATGTAGGAGCAATACGCAATCAACGTTTCCTCATCAAGGTTCACCAGGAAGGTATCACTTATATCGTGCGATATAACCAAAAAGAGAGCCTCAAAGGATCATTCACTCTAGTATTGAAATGCGTGTCGACGACTGTTTATTCATGGTCTGAGAGCTACTGAATCTTATCTATCGCTTGTGCGGTTGTTTTTCCAGTAAAGTAATATGGTGGAAGCGCGGCAGCAGCAGCAAGCGATGGTTTTGTATGCGTTACAAGTGGAGTGTAAGTAGAGAGGAGGCGCTGATTGTTTATAATGCGTCAATGGCTGGCAGAAAGTGCTCCAGAGGGGGGTTGACAAGCCAAGCGACGTTGGCACGTTGTGTCTGCTAAGTAAGTTGCCGTGTCTCGTTTGGCTGCCGGTTCCCTCAAATCTGGGTTTGAACACACAAGACACCCGTGTTGACTTTGACCTCGCAGCGGCGCTTACATTTCAACATCCATCAAGATGGTTGGTTACAAGGCGAATCTATTCAAATTACAATGAGAATTTAATTAGCATTAGCTAAAGTAGATACAATAAATAGTAATAGTACTAAAATCATACTCAATTGCGGTATAATGGACAGATCTCGTCTTCTGAAAGTCTCTCTATCTATTAGCTATCTGTCTACCTACCCAGCTATCTATATCCATCATCCGCATGCATCTTATATTCAAGAGAACTTACGGAACCGGGGACATCAACAGTAATGTCAGTTCCAACTTCCAGTACAGGTTTCTACAATTCTGTTCCTTATTTATGCATGTTGAAAAGGGAAAACCGGGTCTAGTCTCAGTTGACGTCAATTGATGCAGGCATGCGTGATTTGAGCGCGCTTTGTGTCGTTTTTAAGAAAGGGCACAGCTCGCAAGGTGAATGTCGCAATTCCCATACAAATCACGACATTGGTGTATTGAGAAACAGATATTAACCAAATACCAGCATTATTTGATTAATTTATACGCTATATCGTTACTTGGTTAGTATAGAATGCGTTGAATGTTAATCATGTGTAAACATAGTAGTTAACATAGTAAATGGAAGTAAATAGTGAAGTTGGATAGGTAAAGTAAAGGGAGCAGCTAAACACAAATAAAAAACAGTAATATATGGAATGTAATAAAAATACAGTTAGCGTTATTTTGACAGATTTCGATAACTATTTGTATATAGAATCAGATATATAGTGAAGTTTGATAGTTTTGACCGTCCGGTTTGCATATTATCAGACCCCAACCGGCCCCAGAACCCATAAACTGGGATACAACAGATAGGTACGTTAGGTAGTTAAATAGATAGATAGATAGATAGATGGATTGACAGATAATTAGTTGGACAGAAGATAGATCGATACATAGATGGATGGGTGGATGGATTGGATGGATGGGTGGATGGATGGTGGGATAGATGGATAGACAGATATATGGATAGAAAGAAGACAGGTAAATAGATACAAGGATAGATAGATAGATGAATAGATAGAATGGGTGGATGCATGGATGGGTGGATGGATGGATGGATGGATAGATGGACGGATGGATAGATGGATAGATGGACAGACAGATATATAGATAGAAAGAAGACAGGTAAATAGATACAAGGATAGATAGATAGATGAATAGATCGAATGGATGGATGCATAGATGGGTGGATGTATGGATGGATAGATAGATTGATAGATAGATGGATAGTCAGTTAGATAGACAGAAGATGGATGGATGGATGGATGGATGGATGGATGGATGGATAGACAGATATATAGATAGAAAGAAGACAGGCAAATAGATAGATGGATAGATGAATAGATCGAATGGATGGATGCATAGATGGGTGGATGGATGGATGGATAGACAGATTGATAGATAAATGGATAGTCAAACAGATAGACAGAAGACGGATGGATGTATGGAAGGATAGATAGATGGATATATTGATACATATCGGGTACAGATAAATGGATAGACAGATAGATAGATGGATAAACAGACAGACAGACGGATCAAAGTGGGATCCTAGGACCGGTTGGGATCTGATAATATGCGTCCGGTTTATTCGGATGTGGCGGAAACTCCACAGGGGGGTGGTGAAGGGGGTTTGGTGTCGAGCATCCCCCGCAGTGTGTCTGTAGTGTATGCTACCGGGTATGTGTCCCTTTCTTGGTCAGACACAAAGATGGCCTGTCATCCGAAAACCGCAAGCAAGGGCGGCGAAATTTGCAATTTCACGCTAACCTGGACACGCACTATATATCCAACCCGGCTGTGTCTATATCTTCCCCAGCCAATCAACTGATTCTCTTTTCGCTCAGTACGCCCCCAGTATAAAATAGTAGATAGTTCTTACTTACAACTATATAGATAATATAATAGTAAATAGTTACAATCAGAAATATTATAGAATAGTTCCAACAACTACTGAGGAGAGAAAGAAAGATCGGTATTGGGGGACCGGAAAAAAATAGAAGGGATTTATCCCTGACAAAAAGTAGTCCCCCCCTCCCCCCCCCCCCCCAACGTCCTTCTTTTTTAGGCTTCCCTACGGTCGCTGGGTGTATTGATACCGGGATCCCTCCTGGAGGGCACCGATGATAGGCCTACAAACGACGACAGCCAAGGCGTGAAATGACAAAAGAGTGCAAATATTTCTGGCTATTGTCATTCATACGTTTCCTATACACACAGTCGCCCTATAAATGCGCACCTATGGCATGTGTGCCCCTCTTGGGTAGACTGATCGTGACAACCATCGTCGAGGGGTTGGTAACTGTATAGTTTAAATCACTGAAACTATATAAGAGTCTATGTATGATATACCGCTAAATGTGTGGTTGGATTATATGTTGGTGGATATGATTAATGTCTAGACTAGATCTATCTGTCTAGCTATTGATCAGCTTACCTACCTATTTATCAACCTATTAACAAATCAGTCTATCTACCTGTCTACCTACCTATTATCAGTCTACCTAATCGACCACGGTAGCTATCTGGCTACCCACGTACCTATTTCTTTATCCTATCTATCTATCTATCTTCATACATCTGTCTGTCTATCTGGTTATTCATCTGTCTATCTACCTACATAACTACGCATTATCCATCTCCTATCTATCTGTTCATTAGACTCCTATCCATCTCTGTCTTCCTACCTAACTAATCTGTTTATCTATCTATCTTTCTATCTGGTTATTCATCTGTCTTCCTACCTACATAGCTACGCACTTATCCATCTCCCCTAGCTATTACCTATCTATCTATTCATTAGACTCCTATCCACCTCTATCTTCCTACCTAACTAATCTATCTATCTATCGTTGTATCTGGTTATTCGTCTGTCTATCTATTTACATAACTACGCGTTTTATCTATCTCCCCTAGCTATTACCTATCTATCTATTCATTAGACTCCTATCCATCTCTATAATCTTCCTACCTGACTATCTAATCTCTATCCGCCAGTGAAAATGAGATCAACTGAACACGCTGAAATATAGATACATATACAGATCTGTTTCCATTGTTCCGCGTTTTCAGCGAGTTGTCAACCCCTTGGTGCGCACTTTTCAAATAAATACCCTTGTTACTTTATTTTGGGAACGCGACCTTCTTTTCAGGTGTCACGCGGGGACCGTTTCAAACCAGTGACAGCTTTTTTCCCTCTCCTTTTCCCTCGGTACGTCCTCAGGCTAATTCCTCGCTGGAAACAGTTTGAATGTTGTCGCTGGGTTCTCCTCCTATTTCGGTTGATGTGACGGAAGATAAAATCTATTTCTAATTGTCTACGTATCTACCTATATATCTATCTGTCTATCTACTTATCTACCTATCTACCTATCTGTCTTTCTGTCTATCTACTTTCTATCTAGCTTTTTCGTCTATTTATTTTTAGGCCTATCTATCTACCTATTCATCTATCTTTCTATCTATCTGTCTATCTGTGTATCTGTCTATCTGTCTATCTGTCTATCTATCTATCTATCTATCTATCTGTTTGACGATCTATCTGTCTATCTATCTACCTATCTACTTATCTGTCCATATATCTATCTACCTATCTGTCTTTCTGTCTATCTACTTCCTATCTAGCTTTTTATACATTTATTTTTAGGCCTATCTATCTACCTATTCATCTATCTATCTATCTGCCTATTTACCTATTTACCTATCTGTCCATCTATCTATCTATTCATCTATCTATCTATCTGTCTGTCTAACTACATAATTCCTTATCTGTCTATCTACCTACTCTATTCATGAACGGTGATTAACAGTACTGAACTTGACAAAAACATCTTAACAGCAAATGCTAGTACTGACTGAGGTACTGAGTAAGTTTAAATTTGTAAGACTTCGGTTGCTGCCGATGTCATGGTCATAGACTTATCTGATCAAAGTTAACGTTATGTGATGGATGTGGTGTTTCGTAGTGTTGAATCTACGGTCAAAATCATAAGTTATGTGATAAGCAAGCTACCGGTTATTAGTAAAAGAATAAAGATGACCTAAAGATTCAAGTGATATGAATTTAAATTCAGCATATATGGTTGTTATAGCATATGTGATCTTAACACGGTACTTAAACCTGCTGGATACTGATTTAGGTGAAAATAATGTTTGGTAAAATTGCTGTTCAACTGAAAAAGTCGTCATTGCGGCGGTTATATAGACGTGGATAATGTAAACAAGCGGGGCGCTTGTTATTTGTCAGGCGCTTTTGTTAGCAGTCACACCCCCGTGGCGCGTTGAAAAGATCCCAAAACGTTTCCCTCCATAAATTCCGCAACACATTATGTTACACGCGCCAGAATCTTGTGTTGACACAAGGCTTGAAAGTAAACACCATCGACTATGTCATTTATTTTCATGTCTCAATCTATCTATCTATCTCTGTCTCTCTCTCTATCTATCTATCTATCTATCTATCTATCTATCTATCTATCTATCTATTTATCTATCTATCTATCCATCTATCCATCCATCCATCTACACTATCTATCTATCTATCCGTCTATCTATTCATCTAACTATCAATTTCTCTATCTATCTATCTATCAACCTTTCTATCTATCCATCCATCTAACCATCTATCTGTCTGCCTATCTTTCTATTTATTTATCTATTTCACTTTATCCGTTACAAGTACATTTATATTAATACTTCAGTATCATGTTCTCGATTGTGAACTTGTTACTAATTACTGTATACTGTAAAAATGTACAAAAACTTTGTCAGTACTATAGTGTAAGACTCGTGTCAATGTATTATTCTACTGTACGTACAATTAACTTCAGTAGGCTTTTAGAACTAATAGAACTAATACAACTTATAATAAATAAATAATAACTAACAAACTCGTATAACTTTTAACAACTTGATATATAATTTCAATTATATATATAATTCAGACACATTCTTTACGAAACCTGAAATATAATAAAACCGTTGTATATAACAAATTCAATACCCAAAGCATTCGTCACTATACTCTATCTACGTTATAGATAGATAGATAGAGACAGATAGAACAGGTAGACACCGACTGTTTCAACTTCATCATTTACTTACCAATAACTTGATATCAATCTAATATTGCACGTAATATCAACTAGTTTAAATAGTTCACAAATTCCCTATTAACTTTACTCCTTTCAACTGATAGATAATGTTTTTAAATGTTTACAGAAGTAACTCGAAACCCTAGACAGATATTTGTCATTTGAAAACAGAATTTAAATAAAACTTAAATTAAGCCCTCTAAGATAGATATAATTACATAGATAAATATATAGGTAGATATATTAGATAGACATAGATAGATAGATAGATAGATAGATAGACAGATAAATACATAGATAGATATATTAGATAGATGTAGATAGATAGATAGATAGACAGATAGATAGATAGATGGATAGATGGATAGGTAGATAGATAGATAGTTGGATAGATAGTTAGGTAGACAGTTAGATGTACAGATGGATACACGGATATAGGTAATTGGATAGGTGGACAAATAAATAAAAAGACAGACAGAAATATAGATAGACAGATAGATAGACAGACAGATACATAGATANCTGGTCGTCGGTTTTGCGTAGATTGATAGATGGACAGATAGATAGGTAGATCGATAGAAAGATAGGAAGGTAGATACGTAGGTAGATAGATAGATAGATGGATAGATAAGTAGATCGACAGATAGATAGATAGATAGATAGAAAGATAGATAGATAGTTAGATAGATAGATAGATAGATAGTCAGATAGATAGGTAGATCGATAGATGGATAAGAAGGTAGATAAGTAGATTAGATAGATAAATACATAGATAGATAGATAGACAGTTAGGAATGTAGATAGGTAGGAAGATAGATACTAGACATACAGATAGATTGACAGACTGACGGATAGGTAGATAGACAGCTATACAGGCAGACAGACAGACATAGACAAACAGAACGACTAATAGATACGTTTCATGTGTGTGTGCAAGTGTGTCAGTGTGTAAGTGTGTGAACCGTGAGCAAATGACAAGGAAATGGGCGAGAGAACAAGACGACGCCATACAGGTCCGTGCGTTTGAAACAAAACACTAAGAGTCGCCCATCAACGACAATTGCGCGCCATAAGAACATATGCCACACTTCTTGTTTTTCCTCTCTCTCCTGTGTTTTTTATTTCTGTCTCGTGTCTTCTTCTGTTTTTATCTTCTCTTTTCTCCTTTTTTCCCCCGCCGTTTTGTTGTTGGCTTCACCATTATTGATTCCACTTTCTTCCTTCGCAAGAACCAAAACTTGGATATTTTTGAATTTTTCCCCCAAATAGGCTTTTAACCAATCTCATGTTTTTTTTCCATTTTTCTTCCAAATAACTATCACTGTTTACATAAAAGTATAGTCACTGAGTTCTAACAGATTGATATCTTAACACGGAGTTTAATATATAATTTAATTTCATACTGATATCATAGCAAATTCGTTTGATATCTTAATAATATGGCCATTTTTCTTTAATATTTCGATTGTTTGGTTCCCTTTTTCCAGATGAGCGAATCGACGGACAGCGGAGTGACACTGAGTTCGGTCACTCTGGACACATCGGCCACGTTTCGCTGTGAAGTGTCAGCTGAGGCGCCCTCTTTCCAAACAGTCCACGGACACGCCAACATGACTGTTATACGTATAACTTATTTCCTATCCTTTCTTCTGTTTTTTATTACTTTTCCTTATATTTACTCTTTGCTTTTGTCTATATATATATGTATACTCTCAGTTGTTTGCGATCCGCCGACCGTCTCGTAATTTTCGATTTATTCCCGGCCGACCAGCGTGTTTATAGCTTTTTTACCCATTGCTATTTTTTGCTCTCATCGTTACAGACTTGGATATTTATCTCTTAGCTGATAGCTGGGCCTTTCCTTATTATAGTGTAGCTTTATTACTACTAGTAGTTGTAAAGTAGTAGCATTAGTGGAAGGAATACTAATGATAGTAGTTGTTGTTTTAGTAGTACTTGGATTAATAGAGTGGAACTTAGATTAATAGTAGTAGTAGTAGTAGTCGTAGCAGTAGTAGTAGTAGTAATAGCAGCAGCAGCAGTAGTAGTAGTAGTAGTAGTAGCAGTAGTAGTAGTAGTAGTAGTAGTAGTAGTAGTAGTAGCGGCAGCAGCAATGTAGTAGTAGCAGGGGCAGTAGTAGTAGTAGTAGTAGCAGTAGTATGAATAGCAATAGTGATGCGTAAGTAGGGTCATTAGTACCGATAGTAGTAATCTGGGTACCAGTAATAATAGTAGTGATGGTTATAGTAGTAGTTGTGATAGTTATAGTTGTTGTTGTAGTACTGGTAGCACTAGCAGTACTTAGCGCATTAGTGTAATCTCAGTACCTTAGTGATACTATTTATGTTATAGTAGTAGCAATTGTGGTAGCAAAAATAGTGGCAGTAGTAATAGTAATAGTCGTCATGGTCACAGTGATATTAGTACTGATGTAATAGTAATAGTATTGAAACCTACATTCATAAGATGTTATGTTGCACTTTCAAAAACCTTGGAGTGAAGAGGTCGGAAAACGAAAATACGAAAAATAGAAAATAAAAGAACGCGAGAAGTAGAAATCGAAAGGAAGAGAAAGATAGACGCTAAAAAAAACAAGTCATTTGTTCTAAGTCGTTGATCTTTACAGCTTCGCGCTGCACGTTAGACGATTTGGCCCGATTTGACCTTTTAAGACGCTTGCGTACACTCACGGCGAAATAGTTCTGTTTACTCAACTGTGTATTTATTTTCATTTATTTAAGTTTCCATGGCTCTACTTAACATTGAATAACTTAACGTTAAAAGTTGAAAAAAATTTGAAATAGACAAAACCCCGACCGATAAGATTAAGTTTGAGTAAAGTCAAATATTACCTATGATATTTATATATTGATATGTGATAAAGGTCCTCCAGATTCGTGGCCCGTAGTCAACGGTTTGAAGGCGGACTACAGCGTCGGGGAGGAACTTGACGTGAACTGCACTAGCGAGCCTTCGCAACCAGTGACCGGTCCCCAGCTGCGACTCAATTGGCATCTCAACAAACGACCCGTAAGTTGAACGCTTCACTTGTCCCGAGCAGATGGACACGCGCTTCGCCAAAATCAGTCTCCCTTCCACTTGTCCCTGGCATGCTAGACATTCCCAGTTTTAATTTAAAAACTCCCTTATTGGTCAAGAGGTTCTTACTCACGGTCCCTGGCTTTCTATTTGGCACTGCGGCGATAAACGTAGGATCTGTAGACGGCGGAGTCTGTACGGGTCAGGGTGCGGTTACTGGAAGAAGAGTTAGCAAGCTGGCTCCTTATATCGCCTCAGGGCAAAATCGGATCCAAGCCGTACCATACCCATATTAGCGTGCAAGTTTACCATATCCATGCCAGGTTGGCAGATTCCAATTTTATAAGGAGAGAAGACTCGTAGTTTGACCTCTGGCTTTGTTTTTGCCCTAAGGGCATACGTTGTATCTCGGCAACCAGGACAGAGCCGCGGGGTAATTTAACAGCCAGGGCTGCTTTCTGTATCTTGGCGTTACTTTGCACTCGGGGAAGGTTGAGTTCGAACTATAGAGAGACTGTAAATAGCCTCAGGGCAAAACCGAAGCCAGCTGTACAATCTCAAATATCCATGCCAGACTGTAGATTCCACTTTTAAAAGGGAAGCTTCCGTAACGAAAGCTCATAGCTTGATCGCTGGCTTCGTTTATGCCCTGCGGGCACGAGCTGGTAAACTCGGCCAACCCCACATAGCCGCAGGGCAATTTAGAAGCCAGGGCTTGTTACTGTGCGTTTAGCTTTGTTAAACTAACCCAGGGAGGTACCAATTTGGATTAGGTACCCTGTAAATAGCCTCGGGGCAAAATGCAGACCAGTGTTTACTAGGGTGACGCTGCTTTAACAGACCTTAATTACAATTCTTACATATTCAATGAATCAAAAACAGGTTGCTACTCCATTGGGCACCAGATTGAGTAGAACGAACGGCGAGCTGCAATTATGGTCCAGCCTGAAGATGCGTTTAACCAGGGAGAATTTCGACCACGACGGTCAGCTTCTCGTCAGCTGCACATCGTCGTTTTCGTCTGTTTTCCAACGAACCAGCCACGCGACAACCTCGTTGCGCGGCAAAAACGCCTATCAAGACGAGCAGTTCCCCATTCAGCAGTTACGCGGCCATGAACGGCCAGCGTCTTATGCCTCCGGTAAGCATCTCATCAAAACAGGAATTCCCGAGGCGGGAAAAAAAATGGCGATAATAACATGAACGCCTGTAAACAGCAAGCTCTCGTTTAATCAGGGTTTTGCAACGTTCAAGTGCTGTTAACTTTGAGTAATGAAAATATCTGGTAACGCTGCAACCCGAGCAGACGACAGTAATGAGGTCCATCATGGTGAAATATGGTTGTAATTTGAGCTTTTTTCCTGCTTTGACGCAAATTTACTTGAAAAGAAGGAACTGGCAACGCTGTGTCCTCATCTGAACGTGTCTGTTTTGCACTAGCAGACGAAATTTCCTCATTTGTTACCATGGCAACTGTCTGCTTGACTATTCGTTTTCAAAACCATTAAAACCCGTCTCTATCATTTCAAGTTATTTGAAACCTTTTAAATCAAATCGCCAGTAATTTTTTGTAATTTCAAGGCATGTAGATGCTATTTTCTCATAAGATATGGCTTCGTTTGCATGTTTTATCTGATGTTTTCCCATTCAGATTTTGTCTGACATTGTAAAGAGGACGAGACATGGATCAATCGGGGCCGCTTTTATTTGACTTACAAACATTGTTAGAGCTCCTCTTTATGTACAAAAATCAAATGCAGAGAAGGCAAACTTGGATCGAAAGGGAGATTGCTTTGTGAGTATGGTACAATGGAAATCGTTGTTTACTGTGTGCTTCCCACACACACTCTGTACTACACGAGAGCACAGGTAGACAACTTGTTGTTCGCGGAATACTCAAGTCAGAAAATCAAGGTGCCGATTACCTAGTGATGATGGGATCCTGTTTGAAACAAATGTAAATATTCATCAATGACTCTCTTGCTAAAGGCTGTTTGTCCAGTTTAAATGTTAAACAACTTTGAATCTGTAATTATATGCGATAAGCGTGTCCATCTCACGCGATCTGGCAACTCTGGCGTAGCAGACGACAACGGTTACCAAGGTAACCTGGCAAATCCTTCCTAGATAGCAGACTACCAGCGTTGCCAGATGCTTGGTAAGCGATTGAATTAAGTTTGCCAGAGAAGGGTTTATCATCTATCCCTGCTGGTTTGAACTTAACACTAAGTACGTCGTATGGCATCTCCTGTTATACTAATTAAGCATTAAAACAAGGTCGTGAATCGCATAGAACATGAGAACCCTTGAGTCATCGTGTTCGTCCCATCCAACTCGTATCGATTGCTACTGATGTTTATCGACTTTAATTAAAACAACTTATTATTACTGTCTGGATAGGATCGACCGGCGGATCTCGAGCTGTGCTTCAACTTCTAGTGCTTTGCTTCGCCGCACAATTGGCAATTTATTAAACCCCCGCAGCGTCACTTGTATAATCCAAGTATCATCAAGACTTGTGTATATTTCCATGTGTGCATTCCAATTGGCGTATACTGTCTGTAATAAAATCGATACCTTATTTACCGCTCCTCCTTTTCTTAAAAAAAAACACACACAATACAGCTGATCGAGGCTTAAAGACTAACACCCCCTGGCTTGGTTTTTGCCCTCCGGGAAAAACAGCGGACCTTTTTTATGGCCTTAGGATACAACCCGGATAAAATGAGATCAAAAATAGTAAGTTCTTCTTTAGACTCAACCTGTTGCAAGCAGTTTACACTGGTTGGGACCTTTGCTTCCCCGTGTATAAGAGGATTGTATGAAGAGGACATGTTGAGAAGTTGATTGGATCTAACCTGAAGTGCTTTCGCTCTAGTAGTAGAAGTAGCGGAGGTATCTATTCAAGCGTGATACCAGCCATTGCTACCGACTGAAGCGGTACAAAAGTTCACAAGCATAGATTTCAGTCAACCTAGAATTATAGATTTTTTCTCTTTCATATGACACCACATTGATTTACTGGTTTAATGGAAACAGTATGAAATAGATGGACCAACCAGCTTATTAGCAAATTAAACGACCGAAGGTGGCGCTTTTGCAGCGCGTTTAGTTCATAATCCTATACCAACATGGCCGACGCTTTGAATGGGCGCTAAGCGCCGCCTTCAGAGGTTTCTCCCGTTTATCCTCTCTTAAGATGGCCGCTGTTCCGCTCCAGCAGTTTGTAAAAATAGAAGCCACAGTAATACTAGTTATAGTTACGCATCCCCATTATTGTTATAGAGCGAACGTGACACCATTGCCTCGTACAAGATTAACCTGTTTTCCACACTGTTGGCAAACAAGTCTTTGTAGGCCCTCTGGGGAACCTGCAATTACGTACCGACTACTTTTTACAAAGTAAACAGCGGGATTCAAAGAAAAGTCCGTGGCCTTTCTATTCGCTTTCGTTTACAAGTATACATTGTATAAACATTA
>JAIQCU010000459.1:0-47808 GCA_022114935.1 Leptestheria dahalacensis | reverse complement strand
TGTGACTGGGGGATTTTTTTTTTTTTTTTTTTTTTTAACGAGCGGATTCCCTACCGACTTGGAACGCTTCGTTTTCACGCAGTCAGGAAATTTCTGTGTAATTTATGAGCGCGGGACGAGATAATCGGTTGCTAATAGCACCCCGAGTCAACTAATCAATTTACCCTTTTTTGATGGAAAAATTCCATTTTTTTTTAATTCTATAAATAAAATTTATACACATTTTTATTATAATGTATAGCATTCTTAATAGCGAAGATAGTATTCGTGTGTATAGGCATGCAAGATTAAGTGAGTCATTGAGTCATACGGCTTTTTGTGTAAAAGGGATTTGAACCTTGAGAAGGAATCTTGTACGATTCTTTGGTTTAACTTGAAGATTCGTATCTTTAAGTTCTATTAATTAGAAGTTATTTCTGTGACGTTTTGGGAACCTCCTTCAGTGAGTCATTGAGTCATATGGCTTTCAGTGGAAAGGGATTTGGAGATTCATGGCTGAATCTTGTAAGATTCTTTTGTTAATCTTGAAGATTCTTATCTTTCAGTTCTTAATTGCGAGGCATTTCTGTGACGATTAGGGAACTTCCTTCAGTGAGTCATTGAGTCATATGGCTTTCAGTGGGAAAAGATTTGAAGATTCGCATCTGAAAACTTGTTTGAGATTTTGATAGTGAGTCATGAACCATTGAGTCATTGAGTCATCAGGAGTCATATTCTTTATGAAGAAAAGAAACCAACTTTGAGAATTTTTTTTGTGTCCTGGATTGTTTGGAATCTGTGAGTCATTGAGTCATACATACTATTATGTCTCTAAGAATCATTTCCAAATCGTGATTCTAAGATTCTTTATACAAGTCAATACGCTGGTTAAGACGAGATTCTCTTCAAGAATCTTTACAGTTTAAGGAATCTTCGGCAGATTCTGTGAGTCACTGAGAGTCATTAACTCGTCAGATCCAGATTCTCTGAAAGAGTCCTTTACAGAACCCATGAGTCATTACGTCTCAGAGAATCATCCCCACTACCTCGCTTATTATGCCTTTAAGAATCATTCTCATCTATGATTCTTTGTTCAAGTCAATGCGTTTATCAAGACGACAAGATTCTCTTCAAGAATCTTTACACTCTAAAAAATCATCCACAGATTCTGTAAGTCACTGAGAGTCATTCACTCATCAAACCCAGACTCTCTAGAAGAATCCTTTACAGAATCCGCGAATCACTACGCCTCAGAGAATCATTCTCAACTCGTTCCATCGACATGTCGTGATTCCCAGATTCTATAAAAAAGTCACTGACCATTCGCAAAAATTTGAAAATACTTAATTCATTTGAGTCATTGGAATTAACGATATACCATTGAGTCATTGAGTCATTGAGTCACACACCTTTTATAATAATGACTTTCTCCCCCCGTCTTCCAGAAGATTCACAGCAGCGGAGAATCCCAAGGTTGCGAACCTCCCACGAGGCCCAGCGTGCCCTTATTGTCCGTTGTAAAAAGCTTAAAACGGAGAGTTATACAGGTCAGTTGGTCCTCAGCAGCTATCGCACACGCTGACTAGATCCTCGGCCAATCGGACGACATCCACTGAACGCACACACAACGAACGGTCAGTCCCTTCCACTAATTTCAATTCCTTAGCGGTTTAATGACTATCTAAATCGAATTAATTAACTTGATGATTAGTTTATTACCGAATACCTTCCCTTACTACGGATTCAATTTTCCTGCAAGAATGTAGTCATACATAGCAACAGTTGGCCACTTACCACATCATAACATCGATTAACTTAAAGTTAAATTACGCAATAATAAATTATATATTACTAATTCAATTAACTCTTCACCTGAAGAAAAGCCGAAATGTATCACATCCTCAAAACTTGCCACAAGTTCGCTGCACATTAGACTTGCAGATGAACGTCACACGGCCGTTATAGAAAACAGGAAAAAAATAGGAAACACGTTAGGTCACAAACGTCGTCCTCCTCTCTTCCACGGAGGAAGACAAATTCAAAACGACACACAAAATAAAAAAAAATATAATAACGATAATAAAAATGGTCCGTATGCCGTGCCGAGCATTACCGTTTTTGGTCAAATGTTCCCAGCGAACACGTGTGAGTGTATGCGCGCCTCGGCGGCGATATATCCAAATGTGCACAAACATAAAATGTAAAATAATTAACACGCAATCGGATTTGGTTAATCCAGTCGATATTGAGTCAAATTTTCCGACATTTGACTGAATGAGAATCTCTGACATTTTTTAATACAACATTGAAAGTTTGTTATATTTTAAGTTGATTTTAACCAGCTGAGGAATTCTCATCAATCGCATTAAGAATTACACACTCGAGGGGTAGATAGACGGGGCAACGCCTTGTGATCGTCGTAAAAACAGTAGGATCTGCATTTCTTTCTCGAACAATTCCCTCTTTTCCCTGTTTACTCTTAACTCAATTCATTAAAAACGTCATTAGAATGGGGCGAAAGCTCGGGTATCCAATTAGAAATTAATAAGAATCTCCAGAATCCACCCATTAGCATATAACGAGCTAATAACCTGGCTTAAATCTTTATTACTCTATCATTAAGGAGTTCAAGAGTTAACGAGGCACATTTATTGTTGGATTCACGGATGAATACAGAATCAAGATTCCCCAGGAATGAATCAGTGAGTCATGACTCACAGTGAATCCTTACAGATTAACTCCTTAATGAACTTCATGGAGTTCACACCGAGTCTGTAGATGACTAATCGCTGCGTGAGTCACTGAAATCGAGAGTCTCTTTTTCTTGCTTCATTGGTTGTCGACCCCCCCTGCTATGTGGAAACGAATCATAAATTCATGAATGGGACAATTCATCATAAAAACGGTTGGAGTTTTTGCCTTTTACAGGACGGCCGATTAATAAATAACCGTCTTTTAGACGACCCCGGCTTGTCTCTGTGCTATAAGCGCAGACCATTTGAACTCTTAAAAGGTTTCATCGTCTATGTGTGTGGTTTTTTAAAACTACTTATCCTAGTATTATTTATGGCTACATTCTTGCTTGTTAGCAGTTCTATACAATCTTATGGAACAGCGATTATACGTAGATAGATAGATGGATGGATGGACGGATGGATGGATAAGGATAAATGGATAGATAGATAGATAGATAGATAGATAGATAGATAGATATGTAGATAGACGGTTCGATAAGATAGATAGATGGATGGATGGATATTGGTTATGTTTAATATAGATAGTTAGATAGCCAGGTAAACAGAAAGCGGCAGAAAGATAGATAGATAGATAGATAGATTGATTAATTGACAGATGATAGTTAGATAGATAGACATATAAGTAGATAGATAGATGGATAGATAGATAGATAGATAGATAGATAGATAGATAGATAGATAGATAGATAGATAGATAGATAGATAGATAGATAGATAGATAGATAGATAAATAAATAGATGGATAGAATAGATAGATAGATAGATAGATAGATAGATTGATAGATAGATAGTTAGATAGATAGATAGATAGATAGATAAAGTAAAACAGGAGGATGCAGTCCAGTATTATACAGTGTCTTCTATTGGACATCTAAACATACCAAATTTTGTTACACGCTTTACAAAAACATACTAAACTACTTCTACGATCCAAGATGATAACGTTAAATAAGGTACCACCGATAATAGTCGATCTTTATATTAATAATACCTAAATTTCTTCCAAGAGGAAAATGGCGGGAGAATCGTATAATGGGATTCTTTATGGTATTTGACTATAGGAAGTTTGCGTCAGTCGCTGAAAGATGAATCGCTACGGGCCTGACAGCGCAGCGACGACTTCATTGAGACGAGTGTCAACAGTATTGTTGTGTCTCCTCGGTTCGATGCTACTCGTCGGCAATGCAGTGGCGCGCGAATTCAAAACAAGGTTAGTGTCCCCCCGTTCGCTTCATCAAGAAACATGGCCGTACCGAACACGATCCAGTGTTTGCAATTCCTTTTATTTACTTTACATCTTTATTTAAATGTGATAGTAGTATTGTATACTATTAAGTTAAGGGTTATTGAGTTATACAATTAGTGGGAATATTCAAACATGGCGCCATGGGCGTCAATGATATTTTATATAAATGGAAACGGATGAAAACAAGAGCCTCGCTTTGCATAAGAGATTCACGCATGGATTCGTGTTCGACTTGAAAGTCAAATGCAAACCAAACAGTTTCGTGAACGAGCCGTTTAGACTTTCGTGCACTCAAAAAACGAACTGCCTAAAGACAACAGGCAAAAGGAAGAAAAGCAGACGACGCGCTGCTGAGTTCTCCAAGCGCCAAAACAAATGACGATCGCGGCGCGCCGCATTACTAGATTCTCTTTCGCGTTGATCTATATTCAGAGCATTGATTAACTATAACACTTAAAAGTTGCAACGATCAACTTAAAGTCCAAGTATTTATCCCACGTGCACAATGGCGTAATAGATATGTACAATAACCAGTCAAATTATGTAGATATATATTTATATATTATAATAGAATTTGATGCGATAACTTGTAAAGTAGACACAGTGCATAGGCTAAAATAGATAGAGAAGTAAGCAGATAGATGGACAGGCTGCTAGATAGTTAGATACGTAGATATACAGACAGACAGATAGATAGATAGATAAATAGATAGATAGATAGATAGATAGATAGACAGACAGATATGATACGACATGATTACTTACGCAGTAAATACAGTACATAGATGAGATTGCATAAATAGATCGACAGATAGATAGCCAGACAGAGAGGTTGATAGATAGATAGGTAGATAGATACGTACATTCATAGAGAGATAGATAGACAGATACGATACGACATGATTTCTTACGTAGTAAATACAGTACATAGATGAGATTGCATAAATAGATCGATAGATAGATAGCCAGGCAGACAGACAGGTTGATAGATAGATAGATACGTACATTCACAGATAGATGGGAAGACAGATAGATAGATAGAGGGACAGACAATCAGACAGTTAGACATAGGTTCATAGATGATCGAAATGTAGATCACAGCTTTGTATGTTCCTCGAATCTATAGTTCCAGGGACGATAACCAGTCTCTATCGGCCGGGATTGCATCCCATCAAGAATCCACTGCTGCTGACCGAAGCATGCTGAGCACCGAGCGAAGGTTACGGAAACGCCACAAGTTGCCCAGATCACCATGGATCACCAAAGACGGACCCTTATTGAAAAGGATCGTCGCTGAAGTGGTAGCCGAGCGCGATGCCCAGATTGCTGCCGCACTCTTCGAAGTGGCCAAGAACCAGCCGCATCTTCAAATGATGGTCCAAACGGTAATTTTCAAACATTTCAAGGGCTGGCTTTGAATTTGCCCTCAGGTGACCAACGTAACCATAGCCGCAGGGCAAAACACCAGCCAGTGTTTCCAGGCGCTCAGTACCGTAGTCTGACAAGAGTCTGACAAAGGTCAGACGAGGCCAGGTTACCAAGTCCGATCAATACTGAAAATGCAAGCCGCTGGCGCGGAATTAGCTCTATACACTTGTGATATACGGAGCTTTATCAAAACTTCGGTAATAGCGGCCTTGCATGCCAAAGATTGATTAGCTCTAATCTGACCGTGACTTTGGACGATGGATCGCCTTCATTGTTGGTGAAATTACCACAAATTACCGTCCACGGAAAGCCAGATTTATCCGCCGTTTATGCAAAGTACATACCCATTCGGGGCCATCATTTTCAAGACGGAAATGTATGTCGCAGATAACTTTCTAAAATATCCGTACAGACTGTTTTTGTGCCTAATTATGACATTCTTAAAACGGATCTCGATCTCTAGATCTTCCCTTATGGCGTTTTTTTGAAACATCAATGAATCTCTAATTCGATTGGTTAGAAAAAAAACTCATTGAACGTTAAATACTTGCAATCCTCTAAATTGATAAGCAAGCTGATGACAATCACTGTTGCAAAAGCTTGGAGAACTGGGCCAAAGCAGTCAACGTCTGGAAATCTCGTCGGGCCGACTGGACGACGCCCAACGCAGACTGGACAGTCGCCTCGGTGTCATCAGTAATTACAGTTTTAATTACTTAATCTTTGCAGGCTGCTAAGTAGAAACGTAGAAAGGAAAAATAACACTGGAAGTCATTGAACCGTAAAAGGTTTCCCTTTTGCCTGAATCTGTTTGTATCAATTCTTTTCTCAGTTTTCCTTTCTTGATTTTGTCTGACGAGAGTCTCTCCTCTTTTTCTGTCGCAGGCGAGAAAATGAGTTTACTCGAGTCTAGATTGGGTCAAAGTGAACGCCGTATCGAGCGGGAAATGACTCAAGTCCATGCAAAGCTGGAGGACTTTCTACGTGGAATTAACATGCCCGACAGACAGTATTTACATTTTAATTACTCAATTAGAGAGAAACTAGTTGGATAGAGAGGTTTTTACATTTAGCACTACTTACGTTAATCAGATTTCCCGGGACGCGATTATATCATTAAGATAAATTAAAGCGTCGCTTAAATCAAGACATGACAACGTTGCATTTTCGATCCGTTGACAAATACCGTCTGCTTTCTCGCAGTGCAGTGACAGCCGAAACTTCGCCGTTTAATTCAATTACAATACGCTTGTTGAATTCAATCTCCTTTCTTTAGGACCGACTCTGTGGTACCCGTATTAAAGGAAATTCAGGAACAGTTAGTGGCCATTGAGGAACTTTTACTGGAGAACCAACCCCATAATAAACTACGACGGAGGTCACGTGTCCCTGCTGTCGGACCCCATTCCCTCGAGGTATATTGCAAACCCTCCAAAAAATATTATTAGATTCTCTCCTTTGTCAGCCGCATATAGATCTTTCATATCAAACAAGAACGAGTCCCGCGGTTTCTATAGCCCCGTGCAGTCTGCGTTACACGTCAACGAGACACAGACTCTGCGTGATTGACTCGATTGTATTCTTTCTGCAGATAGTTACAGATCCTACTGTACCCATTTCTAGATGCACTAAGTACCATATACACATATACTATTAAATTCAACGAGTAATATCGGTGAGTTAACCGAATGTGCACCAAAGAATGTGGAGAAACATAAAGGTTTTCAATTCTTTTCACAATGATGAATGTTTCTTTGTCCCAGAGTTGATGAAACTGATAATCTGGCGTACACGGCCGTCTGCATTGTAGTATTTGTGCACAGTCACCGATGATCACATCAGTATAAGAAAGCCCCGTATAGACACGCGGCGGTGAAGTAAAACTGGCAGGGCGATTAGGGACTTTTACTGCGCCTCTTGATGGTGGCCGATATAATAGAGGTAGAACGACCATTAGAAGTAACGTGCTTGGCTTACCATTAGTCCGGCTTAGTTATCATTCCAGTCAAGCAAACAAACTTCGAGTAGATTGGGCCGCTTCTCTTGCCCCGTGTCTGCCTGTCGTCTTAACTTAAGGCCGGTAAGTTAACTCGCTCCGTTCCAAGTTAACTTGGCCATTTCTAAGGATTTTTTCCTCTCCTGTGTTTGTATTCAAGTTAAAGTTGATAGAATATACTGAAAGTTTATGGTTTATTTTAGAAAATCAACAACAAAATGTCGCAGTCGCTGTCGGCAGTGCACAGCGATGTGGTGCGGGTCATGCGCGAGGTGGAGATCAATCTGGAACATCACATCTCCATGCTGTCCAGCGATAATGGCGTTTTCTCGTGCGCTCTTTCACGTTTACTCGATGCCAGCCTCAATCAGGAATCACTCAATCCCGCCGATGCTAATCCTCTCTCCAGTGACTGGAATTCCAACCAAAATAAGACCAAATGCGCCATCAAATGCCTCTGAGCTTTTGCCATCTTCCTTTTTATCCGTAACATTTTTCTATTTAAGTTTTTTTCATATAATAACTTGATGGTAATTTTTTTCTAGCTTAATGGGTTTTTAAAAATATCAATACTTTCGTGCAGCTTAATACATTCCTGCTCGTAAAAAATAACACCAAGTCATGGTGTTTTTATTCTTCGGGCTTCATGTCCTTAATGTTCCCTTGTTGTCGTTCATTTTTTTATTGATGAACAGGCTTTGTCTTTTCAACATGACAGGGTCACTGAGTAACAAAGGAATCAATGTTTACGTTCACTGCCTGCGACATAGTGTCACAAGAAACGTCTTTTTCGTGCTGCAATGTTACTTCTATCAAGACATTCATCGTCATCGACATTTTCTTGACGAGCAGCTCGAGCTCTGTCGTTCAAGTACCAACATGACCATGTTCCCTTGAAGTTTTCCATTAGTTTTAGTTCGCGGAACCTGCAGCTTGAGGAATTAAACAAAGACCGGGGCAAAGAACTCGACAAGGTCGTTTATCGCGAACGTGTAAGGTGTCATTTCTGTTTCTTTCTCTATTTTGTAAACAAATCCGGTTCTGTCATCTTCCTAATGCAGTAACAAAGAGGACCGGACCCAATCCTCAAACTTTCTAGTTCTACTCCAGGTTTTTGCACGATATCTCAACTATCACTGACAGAAAAGTTTAAGTTTCATAACATATTCGTATTCTCCATGACGAGAGGAATCGTTTGACTACCAGCACGATACCTTTTGGTCCCGAGTTGAAGGCGCGGTTCAAGTCCAAGGTCTTGTAATGAAGCCAGGGCGTTGTCTTGGTGAAAAGTAGCTTACCTCTTTTTATCTCGTCCTTTATTTATTGCCCGGCTAAGACGAGACCTGGGCGGGTAAGGTAGGGGAAGCGGGGAGAGAGAAGTGAAACATGCCCGTCAGCTGTGTTTAAGGCTTGGAGCCATAATTTGTAGCGCGCGGGATAAAAGTTGTGCTTTTCCGCCTTTCACTGGGCTGCCAGTGTTGCTGTATTCACTGCCTAGGTAGCAGTTGCCCTTTTGTGTGGTCGTCAGTCCGTTATCTCCTAACCAGAAAACACAGCTGGGGTATTATTTATCTTTCAACGTATCTGTTACGCGCCCAGTTTTCCAGGGAATACCCTTCACGACACTCGGGAAAAGTCCATAAAGTTTCGTCGAATTTACGTGCAAGTAGCTGATAAGCTAAAACGGCGATTAGCTTCCCCCCTCAGGTAAATATGTGTTGTCTCTTCCGAAACGGTTTGACCTGCCTTCTCTTTTTCTCATTGCCAAGACTTCGGTTAAAGACAATACCTTGAAATAGTATTACTGATTAAAAATAATTAACTTATCTTTTGTCTCGCTAATTAAGGTTTCAAGAATCCCGTCTGCAAATGTCTCCACTGGCGAAATGGGTAATCGTCTTCCTGCTGCTGGCAATGACTGACGTTTCATCCGCACAGTCTGACCAATACTTCCAGTAATCATACTTAAATCAACAATCATGTTTTACTTAAATTTAATCCTACTTAAAATTTAAGTTGATATCAGTGAAGTAGGAAGAGAGAACGAGAGATTAGAATAAGGTTTTTTTTTTAACAAAACAGGATTCCATCACCTTGGGCATGGGTGTGCCGCAATGCGACGTGCACTCGAGTGTACAAGGACCTTCACCCGGAGGAAGGATCGTCGCTGAACACGTGCAAACTGATCTGCGGGGATTACTCCGCTCTATGGCCCAGACCCAGAAGTACCTCGCCACTCGTTCTATCCAAAACTGTCGTTCCATTCCTGCACAAGAATATCGACATCATCAAAATGTCGTCACCTTCAGCAGCGGTATTATTATCAGACATTTTAAATCCAATTAAATTTGATAATCAACTGTTTAGTTTTATGATTGTTTCTCTATATTATTCATTGATTGTTTTTTTTTCATATGAAATTATGTATCGTCTGGGGAACAGTCGAAGGAGCTGATAACGGAGGCGAGTCATTTGTTTACCAAAACGATAGCCGCCATGGTTCCCGCTTACGCGTCGGAACCCGGTTCCAAATCGGCACCGCTGGAAGCCCAGACCCGTCGAGTGCAAATCGACATCTCCTTCACTTCTCCGGTAAGCTCGTTGACCGTAGCCACGGATGAATCTTACACCCTGACCATCGCTTCGCTCGGCACGACCACATCCATCTACATCGTGGCCAACACTTTCTTCGGCGCACGTCACGCCCTGGAGACTGTCTCTCAGCTGATTGCCTGGGACGATGTACTCAGCTCGCTGGTCATTCTCTCGTCAGCATCGTTTAGCGACTCGCCTTATTACCCTCACCGGGGTCTGCTGCTCGATACTTCGCGCAACTACATCACCGTGCCGGCCATCAAAAAGATCATCGACGGTATGTCCTACACCAAACTCAACGTCTTCCACTGGCATATCACCGATACCCATTCATTCCCGTTCATTTCTCGCCGTAATCCTCTTCTCAGTCTCTACGGCGCCTATTCGCCCAGTCAAGTGTACACCCCGGAAGATATCCGGGACATCGTGAGATACGCTACCGTCCGCGGGGTTAAAGTACTACCGGAATTCGACCAACCCGCCCACGTGGGTAACGGCTGGCAATGGGGTAAGAAGTACGGCCTGGGGGATCTGGCCCTCTGTATCAACGAGGAACCCTGGATGCAGTACTGCGTCGAGCCTCCTTGCGGACAGTTGAACCCGGTCAACGAAAACATCTACCCGATCTTGCGTAACATCTACAAAGACATGGCCGACGTCTTCCAGAGCGATATGTTCCATATGGGGGGCGACGAAGTCAAAATGGACTGCTGGAACAAGACGAAAGAGATTACTGCCTGGCTATCGCAAAACGGACTCGGTAGGACAGAGGAAGATTTCGTCCGGCTATGGAGTATGTTCCAGAACAGGTCCCTGGAGGAACTGGACAAAGCCTACGGCAAGGAGCAGCCGGTCATTCTGTGGACTTCAGGTCTCACCGAACACGGAAGAGCTGACAAGTACCTGGACAAGAAGCGCTACATTATCCAGATCTGGACAACTGGGACCGACGAGAGTATCCTCGATCTGTACAAGAAAGGATACACTCTCATCATGTCCAATTACGACGCCCTCTACTTTGACTGCGGTTTTGGAGCCTGGGTCGGCGAGGGAAACAACTGGTGCTCTCCTTACATCGGCTGGCAGAAGGTCTACGAAAACAGCCCCCGACGCATCATCGAAAACTTCAATCAAACGGTGCGACAGCAGCAACTCTTGGGTGGAGAAGCGGCGCTGTGGACCGAGCAGGCCGATACAGTCAACATCGAAGTCAAGATCTGGCCCCGCGCTGCTGCCCTGGCCGAGAGACTGTGGACCGAACCGGAAGAAAACTGGCGACAGGCCGAGCAGCGGATGATCCACAACCGTCAGAGGATGGTCGAACGTGGAATCTCCGCTGATCGTTTACAGCCAGAATGGTGTCACCAAAACGCAGGATTATGCTACGCTTAACACCCTGACCCTTCAACTTCAGCTCAATCATCCTAAGTTGACAACAAAAGATAAATGACAAGTTATTGCTTCGGTTATGGATCTTTCGAAGGGCACCGCGTACTTCTTGGTTGTATTGGATGTCAACGTTTCAATGAACCAGTAAATGCTGCACAAACTTCGTTTCTTAAAAAAATCTAAATTTCTCGTTGGTTCTTTTAATAACGGTAATGATCTGGCTTGTAAGGACCCTGCTGGCCAATGCCCAGGTACGAGGACTGGTCCTCGGACAGGTGTGTCAGTTTGACGCCCAGGTGTTCCAAGTGCAAGGCAGCTACCTCCTCATCGAGCTAGAAAACAGTAAAATTAAAAATTAAGTGAAATTAGTCGACGTCACTACGATATTAACATACAATTTTTAGACTATACAATCACTTTCCCTTTATTTCATTGACGCCACACTTAACAATATAAAATATTCTTTAACTGGTCTACAAACAGAGATACAGGTGCTCGTTAGACTGACGCGTTTTTAAATTATTATATTAACCTATTTTTCTAACTTGTGTTCTTTAAAAGATGATCACTGATCATGGATCTCTGTACCTGGAATTCTATTATATTATCAATTTAATTACTATTGGTACATATTAAGCGGAGTTATATTTTCTACGGATGGTGATTAGCGCATTAAACATTGTACGTCTTAACATAATAGATCCAGGTACAATTCAACCAGTAACGTGACTGATACCTTCTTGGGTAGAATGTGAACTCCAACGGGGTACTCTCCTGGCTTGGTCCACAGTTCGATCTGAGCCAAAACCTGGTTGGTAAACGAATTGCTCATGACGAAGGAGGGATGTCCCATGGCACAGCCCAAGTTCACCAAGCGGCCCTCGGCCAGGAGGATAACGTGATTTCCACTGGGCAGCTTGTAGCGGTCAACCTGTTCACATCAAATCGTAATTCGTAATTTTAATGAATCACATCAAATGTGATTTTATCAAAAATATTAATTTTACCACACAGGATGACTAATACGCTAAAATTGGTCTCACTACTAATTTATCTCGGGTTTTACTTCGATTAACTATAACTATAACAAGTAATTACAAAGTTATTAGCTAGTACTATGATAAGTAGCCAATAATATTATAGTAATTCAACTCTAGTTGTGATACCTGAGGCTTAATGGTGACTTTCTCGAGAGCGTTTGCCGACAGCCAGGCGACATCGACTTCGCAGTCAAAGTGGCCGATGTTGCAGACGATCGAGTCGTTGCGCATGGCCGTGAAGTGCTCGCCCTTGATGATGTCTTTGCAACCGGTGGCTGTGACGAAAATCTGTGCCTTGGAAGCGGCCTCCTCCATGGTGGTCACCTAATGGTACAAATTTTCAGTAAATTTACTAATTTGGTTTTATTTTAGAGTTACCTGAATGACTTCGTTTCAATAAAAATCGGAATTATGATAAATGTTTATTATTTTAACGACATAAAGTTTAGACTGAATAGACGAAAACATGTTATGGAGGAAGACCGGCTTTGTCCAAACTTCGACCTTGAAACAAAGTTTTACCTCGTAACCTTCCATGGCCGCCTGAAGAGCATTGATGGGATCGACCTCAGTGATAAGGACGCGGGCACCAAAAGCCCTGAGGGACTGAGCTGAGCCTTTGCCGACATCACCATAACCAGCGACGACGCAAGTTTTACCTGCCAGCATAATGTCGGTGGCCCTCTTGATGCCGTCAGTCAGCGATTCACGGCAACCGTACAGGTTGTCGAATTTGCTCTTGGTGACGGAGTCGTTGACGTTGAAAGTGGGGACTTTCAGGGATCCCGTCTTCATCATTTTGTACAGGTTGTGCACTCCGGTCGTGGTCTCCTCGGAGATGCCACGGATTCCTTCCAGCAGTTGCGGGTACTTCTGGTGAACCAGGTTGGTCAAGTCACCGCCGTCGTCCAGAATCATGTTCAAGGGCTGAAAAGTTAATGGCTTTTAGATATATGATTTGTTGACGATAAACACATTATTGTTTACCTGTCCGTCGGGGAAAAAGATGGTCTGCTCGATGCACCAGACGTACTCTTCGTCTGTCTCTCCCTTCCAGGCATAGACCGGGATACCGCTGGCCGCCATAGCAGCAGCAGCATGGTCCTGGGTACTGAAGATGTTGCAGCTCGACCAGGTCACCTGTGGTTAACCGCCAAATGTAAGTTTACGAAACGAAAGCTCATCAAAGTCAAACACACCTCAGCACCCAGCTCGATGAGCGTCTCAATCAACACCGCGGTCTGGATGGTCATGTGAAGACAACCGGCAATGCGGGCTCCCTTAAGAGGCTTGCTGGGTCCGTACTTCTTGCGGATGGTCATCAATCCGGGCATTTCATTTTCAGCCAGAATGATCTCCTTGCGGCCGAACTCGGCCAACTGGATATCAGCTAGAAAAACCAAAATACGCATACGTTAAATTGACTGTTTGAGTACAGAACCGCTTTATTTACTAACATACCGACTTTGTAGTTTGGCTTTTGGCTCATCTTGACTGGGGGTCTTCTGATCTTCACTGCAACTGACGACTGAAAGAGAACGAGACGAGATGTGGCAGGACTTATATACCCTGCGTGCTCGTGACGTAACGCCGGTCTCACCCACGTTGTGATACGAGTACTACATATGATTACTAATTGCTACGCCGTCCGCATAAACTTGCGGTATTGTATTTATAAATAGCTAGCAAAAACTAAATATTTACAAAGTTGAAGAATCTATGAATAAATCAGAGTATTCTCTATTTTTTATGAATAATTTGTAAATTTAAATTTGGCAACGCTGTAACAAAAGGAGGCGTATCCTTGTTTCGTCACAAAATTTGAATTTTGGGTTTCGCCTTTTTTTCGCGGTTCTTCATTTGTAATAGTTAACGTATTTTTCTTCATTATTGGTTAAAATGTACAAAAGGCTGTCTTATACGCTGTGCGTGAGAAATCTATCACGTTTAAAATTTAAACTTGTTTACGACGTGACTAGATATTTAATGAAATAAATACATTTCGCATTGACCTGAGTTGCAGCATTCGTACTATCCTATACTGGGAAATCGATAACGTTTTCGCTTCAAAGTGCAGCGTCATACTCATTATTAATTCCTTGCACGTAGCAATATATCCAGCCAGATGTTAAAAGATTGAAAACCAGCAGGTTTTGTAGAAGAGTTTTATTTGAAAATTAACATCACCACGAGATTACAGCATACTTGCATGGCAAAACAACATCATTCGCTTTCACCTAATAAATACGGATGGTCACTCCAGAACTTCTTCCCGATAATGTCGTCGTGAATCTGAGTGATTGCGGTCCCTTCTTTTGGACCGGCCGACTCCGACTGGATTGTCACCTTCTTTCGGAAAAGTACGGTTCCTTTACGGAACACCTCGGGCTCCTTGTTGTAGTTGATACCAAACTCCGAAAACAGTATCTCGTTTTTGTCTCCTGACAAAGTACCTCGGAGTCGCTCTTGTGCCTAAGGATCAACAGACCGTAGGTTGATTGTGAGATAGTACTACACAGAGAATTTTTTGAGTACCTGCCGTGTGGTTAGCCCGCCTTTTTGAACTAGGTTCCAGAAAACTGTATTGTACAAGTTATTGACGTGACAGTCGGCTTGTCTCCAAGACAAGTAATCCCGCAGGTTCTTGTTGGAAGGATACAGGACAGTTCTGCCGTCGAACGCGGGAGGGTACTTTGGTCGTTCGCCAGGTAGATGCGAACTCCAGTGGAACATGTACGATGACGTAAAGAGACTACAGACATTGGTCATCAGCTTCGCTGCTCGTCTGTTGTACGCTTCCGTTTCCCTTTTGAAAACGAAACTAAACTCGTCGCTCTGTCCGTATGCTATGGAGATTTCGTTGAACTCTTCCATGACACTCCTCGCAGCTCGGACCATGAGCTCGAGTGCTCGGGCGTCGTTGGGCTTCTCAAAGTCATGCTCGGTGGAGAACTTGTGAAAACCCTTGCCATCAACGCGAACCACAATCCATGTATTCAATAAACACCTGTCTTCGGTTTCAAATTTCTTCACGTACTCGTACTTGCTTTTAGCCATGGGTACCTTTTCTGCTAAAGTTTTTTTCCCTGTTGCAAATAAACGTTCAAAACTATTGCCAAAATTTTTAATTTGCTTGTGACTGAAAACTACTTTTTCAATGATTCGCAACATGGATTTTAGTTGTCACTTGACAGCAGACGACGGTCCATCTTGTTTGACATTGTCACAGCGTTGCCATGTTGTTTAGTTTACTGTCCGCTGTGAAACTTATTTCGCAACAGATTTCAACACTTGATTTTTTAAACCTAAAACCTCAATTAAATTACATCTTTCAGTGTATACGCTATCAAAGAGGGTATCCACTTATTACGAAATGAACCACGCAGTTAGGGCTATTATTCTACGATTGCTCAATTATAATATTTGCTGTAGTCGAATAATTGGGTTAAATTAAAGAATCTAACAAGGGCCGTTTAATACGGTATCCGTAATATACTGTTAATAGTGACCAAAATAATCGGTTTGCTGGCTGACACATACAGGTATACACATACAGGACCCATAATGCTATTCGGTCTCCTCACACGGGCGACCTATGGTGACCTGCGTAGGGCGGTTGTTCCACCCACGTTTGGGCGGTAGGAGGCGCTTGACGTTTTGAGAATCGGGTTTGCGAAATCACGCATCCCCCTATAGGCAAAACATTTAGGGTAAGCTAAACCTAGTTTTTAAATGGTGCTAGTATTCCAACTCCCGTATTCAGTGTCTACCATGCGGTAGCGCTTGCAACACCTCGTAAAGGTCTGCTTGTTGAACTTGGCAAAGGGGTTTTTCACTTGCACGAGTATTGCACAAGCTACCGACTGCTTGCTATACGCGGAAGCAAACTACAATAGGTTTTTAAGACGAGGAAATAAAACCATCTGTAGGGTAGCACTATGAATAGCGGAGGTCAGAAAAAACCTGCGGGTAGCGAGAGTAGCCCCAGCGTTGTTGCGTCCGATACCCCGACAGGGGAGGCTACCCAAAGGGTGAAACGTCAGGAGTTGTCGTTGGCTGAACGTATCGAGGTGATACGACTTAGGGATCAGGGCAAAACGATGCGTGAGATCGCTATGCAGTTCAACTGCGGCAAAACGCAAATCATGAATATCATGTCGCAGAGAGAGCGTTACTTCCGCGAATGGCAAGAGAATGAAGGTCAGAACAACCCGTTCATTAGCGCGCGAAAGCGACGATCTCGACGCACGGGCAATGAAGAAACCAACAAAATAGTATGGGATTGGTATCAAAAGCAAAAATCACGTGGAATCCGAGTGACAGGACCCATGCTACAGAAAGAGGCAAAGGCCATTGCCAACAATCTGGGCATCCACAACTTCGCCGCTAGTAACGGATGGCTCGACAGTTTTCGGAAGTTGCACAACATCGTAAGTAGACAACACGCCTGGTTCGCTTGTTGTGTGTCGACGTTCTACCCTGCTGCCTATCAGCTCTGTGGTTGGGTCAATACTGCCCGGAGGCATGTAGATGTGCCTCGGTTTGGTTTCTAGGAAAAAATAGGTTCCTATACCAGACTAGCACTTCCTAGAATGTTGACATATCTTTGCAATGTTTGATCCGGCTAAGTCGGATTGCTCAGTGGTTTGAAATCATGGTTTTGCCATTTTTTTGGGAAGTGCTGACAGAAAGGGGCCAATACCCAGATTTACCTAAGTTTGATCAATAGTTCATCCCTTAATCTTCTTTCAGATTAAGAACCATAGCAACGCGAGTTGTGAAATTTTGTGTGGTGTTTCTCCGGAAAAGCAACGGCTGTATTATCCTTCTTTACGAGTTCCCGTAGAAACAGTTGTACATATTCCTGGTGGTATAACTTAACTGTTAACTACATTATACCCGGGTAGATTTGATAAATATATGGAAGATTCTATCATTTCAAGCTCGGTTTCCAGTTGCATGAAGGTTAGATGAAGTTTGAAAAAGAATGAAGATGAGCGCTTCATGTGCAGTAAGAGATTCCTGGCAAACGTCCAAGTCAATGAACTGTTACGCATTTATTGAAATATACACAAATCATGTTTGTATCTTATAACGACGAGTTAAATTATGAATTGTTGTGAAACAGGGCCCATCATTTTCCAAAACCCTGGAGAAACGAGCCAAGAAGAGTGCAGCAAAGGCGGACGCATCCATACCCAGTTCGACATCGACATCGAGTTCTTCCCGTGAAGTAATAACCGAAGCTTCTGCATTGGGACAGGATCGATTCAGTCCCGTGGCAGGACCTTCTCATGCCGGGCATTTTGAATTCGAAACACCGGCTACGTACCAACCGAATGTCAGCTCCGTTGAACAAGTCACAACGTTTCCAGACCCTCCGACCCGGAACCTCTCCTTTGTGCGCGACCCGTTACCAGCTATACCGCGCGTTCGTAACGAACCCTTTCACGAGTACAAACACTTCGCCAATATGGCGGCCATGTTCCAGACTGCGGAACCCTATCCGCTTGGGCAGGCTATGGACGATCCTGCGGATGAGGAACCCGTGCCAACGGCAATGCCGGATCCTCCACCGCAGGTAGCGCAGAACATGCAACCGGTGATCCGGTACATCACGAGTGAGGGTTCTCAGTTGCAGCCGGTAGAGCCTCATATACCTCGAGTCCATTCATTCCGCGATGTAAGTTAACAGAATCTTGTAGTTCGCCTTAATTAAGTCGTAACGTCTGATTAACATGTTTACAGGAAACCGGGAACTTTCATTTGCTGGGAGGATCGCCGGGACCCCCACCCGTCAGGCTGCAAAGGGCTTTCTCAGTCCCAGAGGATACAATCCGAAATTTGGAAATGCAGAGGTAAATAACTTGCATACTGTGTGGGCAAAGAACAGGAATCATCTGAGAATAACCCTAATTCTTCAGCAGGAAGCCTGATGCAATTGACCCAATCGCCTTGTGCTCCTCTATTACCGGGAAACCCATCATCGAGTCCACAGTTATCGCAGCGCCTCAAGTATCGCCGGTTTTAGAAGCGCAGCAGCTGGAATCTTGTGCTCGTGGTGAGAGCACAATCATTATGTTTATGCTAGAAACGTGTATATGTAAGATATGACTAGATATAGCAAACTCCGTTCATGGTTGCGCATGATTATGTGAGGTTAATGGTAATTATGTGTGTTGCAGATGAAGCGAAATTCCCTCATCAATTTGTGGAACTGATCAACCTGGCTAGAGCGGAGGGTCTAGTGGCCAGTTTCTACCGCGACGAAGTAGGCGAGTCATGGCTGGAACTTCGACAGGCCACCGCTTCATTTCGAGTGCCTCTTCACGGTTACCGGACACACTTGGCGCGGCTCATTGTTAACGTCGAGCTGCGCTATTGGCTGGAAGTGGTGGGCCATTGTGTTCGCTGGGGCAGTTTAAGTTCCGGCGGAAACCTGTTGGACAGGGCGCAGGTCATTCCAGTCCTGTGCGCCTTGAGCGGTGAGTACGTCGTTTGCCGTGGCAAAGGAAGCGTTCTGAAACGAGCGTCAGTCTTTGAACCGAAACTCGTCATCGAATTGGGAATGGCTCATGATATGCATTACACGCTACCGGATTACAGGTACCGGTCTCACGATTGCCGTCTGTGGTTGCCGAGCTCTGCGGGACCTTGGTGCAATGCCTGCAGGAATAAACCGGGTGCCGACGAAGATGTGCCGGTAATTGGTCCCGATCCAGAACCTCCAGAATTACTGGACCAAAGAGGATTAGGAAGTCGAACTCCAGCGGCTGAGCCTCTAGATCTCAGTCGGGATAACGGTCGTGCGTTACCGCGCTCCGACGGAAGCATCATTTTGCACAGTCGATTCTCATCCGGTACCGCTGAACCCAAGACCACCTCTCCGATGACAGTTATTCCTCGAGTTCTAGTCGACGACTTTACTTCCGTTCGACCGCCAGTAGACCGGCGGGTGATAGTTAGCTCGGCCGAGATGCGTGGTGCCGTTGCGGCTCCTGCAGAACCCACCCGACAGACGCAACGTTTCCACGTGCAAGAGGGTTTACAAACAGATTTCGAGGCCGTTCGCACCGAACAAAGTAATAGCCCGGGTAATTTACCCGATTTTTACGGGTGATTTGAAAAAGATGAGCAAAGTCAGCGTTTTTGGTTGTTGTTGTTGTTAAGCTTATTAAACAGCTTCTTTGTTCTCTCGCTTTCTAATACTAATTAAACCAGAATACATTCTTTCATCTGTTAACTACAAGTTGTATAGATTTCGCGATTCTTGATTACTGTTAATGGAAAGGAAAATTTACCGTTTGACTCGAAAAATATTGACGCTGACGGACATAATCGGTTCAAGAAAGTTACAGTCGACCATTTGGTTGGGGCGATTTCGAAACCGGCATGTCGAAATGATCAACGGAATCCATAGCACTGTCCACTGTGGTACGTCTAGCCCAAGGGTCAGTCAACTGAGGAATCTTTCCGGGTTGATAAACACAAAGGGGAGCCCAGACCCCGCTATTGAGGTATCAGACGCACAACGCTACCTGAAGCAACGGGTCAAAGGTTTTTTTTCCAAAGCATAGCGACTATCCACACAAGTATACATTCTTTCAGTTCGCCGAAAACCTGAGCTAGACAGGATGAAGCAATACCAAAGGTAGCGGGTTTATTTGTGCTGCCTGCCAGCGGGTCGTCGCATACCGCTGGCTACAAGACGTCTGCGTCGTTTCCCTGTTAACGAACATTTGCAAACATTGATTAATTAAAAGTATACTTTAAATTATTGATTAGGAAGGTTAATTAAAAACAGAATACCTATATCTTCACTAGCAGAACTATCGCTGGAGCTTTCATCATTGCTCTGAGGATCCTCTCTTAATGTTTTCTGCTTCGTTTTTCCTACTAGGCTCTTGTCCAAGTTCTTCTGCAGGTCCCGCAGTTGCTTCTCGACCGACTCGACAAACTCGGGTTTTATAATAGACACGCCGGCTTCAGGATCAGTTGAATCTGAATCACAAAAAGTTAATATCGATAATTTAATCTTATCACGCTATTAAATACCAGAAATCTCTTGTTTAATCTCCTGGTAGCGGGCATGAAGTGCCGACAACTCGCTGAGGGTGTCGCCGCATAGCAACTCTACAAGTTCAGACTGCAGACTGCCGAGGACCTCTTCGTCGTCTGCCCGTGCTTGCTTACTGAAGATGAACTGCGGGAGAAGCCGTCATTATACATTATTACACTTTTGTTTTGTTGACGTCTGCGTCGTATGTACCTGGCTGCTCGAGACGCAGAAGTAAAACGTGTTGGACAGGACCAGCTTCCACAAAACAAACTCGGCTTCGTGAAGGTTCCTTGTTTTCAATACCTTTAACAGATCCTGCAGTTCCTTGACATCCGAGAGTGTTAATCGCACCCTCAACCTGGGTCTTAACCGAAAGATTATGTACATTTTATCATTAATTCACTATCTCGTATCTTTTTTACTGCTTAGGCTGCAGACAGAAGATGCTGTAAAGGAGGTACAGGCCCGATACTCGGGTCGGCAGGGGATTTGACGACTGCAGATACCTCACGCAGATCTGAAATAGTTCTCCAATGAACTCGGGTAGCTCGTGAGTGGGTTCTCTCCCGCTACCAAAAAAAACATATTATTAAAAAACGCTTAGATGTCTGAATCTACTTGGTGTACCTGAAAATGTGGTAAAACGTCATGGCCTGCCATTCTTTGGCGAAATCGTGGAAACTGAGTCTAATGGAGCCAGCTGAAAACGCCGATATTAATTTTTCGAAATCATCGGTGGATCCAATGGCTGTTGCAAGTCTTAGTGGAGCAGACATTTCAAACTTTGTATTCAGTAAACAAACGAAGATGATTAATTTCTCTAGTTAGGTGACCTGAGATTGCATACGTATCTTCAGCATCATCAGTCTCCTTTCCTTTGTGCGAATTTCGAACGAATGTAAACAAACGAAACCAGAGCCCCCTATATTTATACAAACTGAAATTTAGCTTCTGTAAATTTTAATTGTTTAAAAAAATACAAATCACAATCAAGAACATAACGGATAATATTACAAAGTAAAGAAAACTATTGAAAAACTAATAAAATCAGAAGGAAAATGATCCCCCCTGGTGGCAAATGCGCGAACCACATACCATAACATAAGGGTATAATTGACGAGCTGAATGCTGAATTTCGTACTGGCAACCTTAAAACTCGAAAACCAACGATCAATACGTAATAAGAAGGCTGATTCACAATGTCATCCACGGCGAGTTCTCGTTTCCTCTGTCAAAAATGCTGGAACCCACTTCAGCTGAATAGCTCGTTCCTTTCCTCCATCGACGAACACACACTTGCAGAACTGTCATTGCCAGCCATCCAGACCCCGGACCTGGATTTCACCTCGCAAAACTCGAGTCTCGATGTTCACATTCCACCGTACCAGCAGCAGCAGGGGAAGGATGCACCCAACCAGGGCTTCACTTTACTAGGTCACAGCAATGTCAAAACAACTGCGGGAAGTCTGAGTTATTATCTGAGAAAGTCGGCCGAGCTGTTCGACCTGGCGTCGAGCACTTCGGATGTCGACCACCCGTTGTGTCAAGATTGCGCCGACTCTCTCCTGTCGCTTCTCGATCAGCAGCTGGCCCAGGCAGAGGAAGAATGTCAAGAGTACAAGCAGTTCCTCATGAAAATTCGGAAAGAATCCGAGGAGGAGAGTTCAACGAGCGTGGCTACTTTGGAAAAGGAACTGGCGAGTCTAGAGTTGGAAGAGGGGAATCTACAAGAAGATTTAAAACGACTTCAGGCAAAGCAGGCTTCTATACTGCGTGAAATTGAGATTGAGGAAGCCGAACGGAAGAAGGTGCTCGAGGAGGAAGAGCAATACTGGCGGGCGTACAGCAACCACAAGCACCGGCAGTTCCAGTTCATTGACGAGCAGATCAGCCTTGAGTGCCAGCTGCAGTTCACGAAAGCCAACCTGGAGCGACTGAAGCAGACCAACGTTTTCAATGCGGCGTTTCACATCTGGCCGGCGCAGCATTTCGGGATGATCAACGGGCTCCGCATGGGTCGCCTACCATCGTCGCCCGTCGAGTGGTCGGAAATCAACGCGGCCTGGGGTCAAGTGACACTGCTGCTTGCCTCGCTGGCCAAGAAAGTGGGGCTGACGTTTCAGCGTTACCGTCTCGTACCCTACGGGAGCCAGTCCTATATCGAGGATCTCGTGGAGAATAAAATATTGCCTCTGTATTTTTCCAGTGGCTTTCGGTTTCTCTGGGACTCCAAGTTCGATGCGGGGATGACGGCGTTCCTCGACTGTCTGCAGCAGTTCCAGACTAAAGTAGAGAGCAGACCCAGTGCTGATATGGGAGGTGGACGTCTACATTTCCAGTTCCCTTACAGGTTTCACGTTTGCTCCGTATTATTCATAATCTTGCTGTCTTCTATTATTCATTATTGTTATGTATAACATTATACGCATATATTGTAAAATTAATCTTATTTGATTGTAATTCTAAACTGGATGTAAAACATCATCCTTTCAATATTAAAACTTTGTTAAAATTTACTCCCTTTTCTTTGAAACAGAATGGATAAGGGACGGATTGAAGACCGGGCCACTCGCCAGTGGTACTCGATAAAAATTCAGTTCAATTCAGAGGAGCACTGGACCAAGGCTTTGAAGTTCATGCTGACCAACTTGAAATGGGGCGTCGCCTGGGTAGCAGCGCAGAGTGCCTTTTCTGAGCTTCATTAGAATGTGTTTTCTTTCTTGTCGCGTTCGTATTGCTGTGATCACTCGTTAATGTTTGTCGTGGAATTAAACAATAATTCAAGTGAAACTGACTATTATTTTTCTATGTTGCAGTGCTCGAATACAGATTAGGATGCCATTGAATTAGGAATATTTTGGAGCCTTGTTGTGCAAAAACCACTCGACGGCGTATAAAAAGCCTCCCGGACTGATGACGGAACCTTGACGCAGCATTTCCCGCACCTGTTCGATAGACATGTGGACTACGTCTATGAATTCGCCTTCCTCGGGGTTCCCACCGCCTCCGTTTTCCCGCATATCGTCCGTGACCTCGGCGTAGAAAAGCGTCTGAAGATCGCCAGAAATTCCAACACCAGAACTAATTGAAAAATCTGGAATTATCCAATTGACCATTTGATTGAATTACATATGAGGACTCTGTATCGAGCGGATGCAACATTACCGGAATTGCATAACACGCTCCAGGTTTTCCGGAGGTACCCGGTAGCCGCATTCTTCGTAAATCTCTTCTCCCGCGATTTCGGCCGTCGTTTTCTTCTTGTCAACTATTCCAGCGCACAGCTCCAAGGTGACACCCAAACTGGCCGGGTATTTGAAAACGTCAATAAAGCCATTGCGTTGGCTTTTCGGAACCGAATTGTAGTAAACGGCTACAAAGAATGTGAGGATTAACTGCGGCTTGTACAGCAAACGTTAGCGTGCCGCTTACCTGGCCGGAACTGCTTAACAAACACGAGGGCTTTCTGCGTCACATTGAAGATGACGACACATACGCTGCAATAATTATCAATAGATAACCTCAATTATTCTTAAGTAAAACTACAGTACTCTTAAAATGTGAACGAGATAGCAGGGGAAACAGTTAAAACCAAAGGACAATTCACAGCCATTAACCCTCAACAAATATTGTTGTGTACCTTTCGTGAACTTCAACCAGGTCCCAGATTCTTTCCCTGCCATTCTATATGTGTTAAATCCAATAATTAGTTTACAAGTTTCATCAGCGATTGAAGGAATAGTACCTGTTTGAAAACCATACGAAGTGGTTTGCAGAAGGCAGAGTCTGTCATACCAACAATGCTAATATCTCGTATATCTTCCATAGTTATTTCAAACTGGCCAAATAGCTTAAAGTTTAAGCGATTCAGGGTGCTTTACACTGCCTGCCAATCGGTAAACAGGTAAACAACTTAAATCAAAATCAGGACCGCCAGTTACGATTGATTTAATAATCTGATTTCAACACACGATATTTCGTGATTCAACAGATATCACGACACAACAGATATCGACAAGTAAACAAAAACAATCAGCAGCGCCAGCTAGTATTACCATTAACCGTGCGTAAATTGCCAGTAAGTAACGCAAAATGTTCATATTTCATATACAAATAATCTAGTTTTTTCAATTTTCTTAAATCTAATAACAATTGTTGTAACAATTTATATTATTATAATATAAATTTGAATAACCAATTGAGATGGTTGATATGGCAACGTCACATTTTGAATTTGAATCGTCTATGTTATGTTTACGTCTTCACTTTGAAAAATTGCTTTGCTGCTGCAATCATAAATGATAAAATGGAGAGAAAGTTATCAGATCTTCACGAAAAGCTTGGCATTTTCCCGATATTCCCTCTACCAGATGCTGCCAAACTTAAGACAGATCCGATTCCAGTTTATGACACATCGGCGGATGTGAAACCTGAAAATTTCCCAGCCTCAGTTCACCCAAACGTTTACCCGGTTGGACTTCAGAATATGGGAAACACCTGCTGGGCAAATAGTGCCACCCAGATTCTCTGCAGTATTCCCACGCTTCGCAGAGTAGTACTCGAGATTCTCCCGCCACTCGAAAATGAGTCTGTTATCCTTTCCCTCCAAAAACTGTTTATCATTCTAGCGTATAGTAGAGAAACTTACTACGTTCCACTCGTGGAAGTTCAGGAGTTGACCAAGCTGCTTGGGACAGGACAACAGGACATGGCGGAGCTAATTGGTGTCCTGCTAACAAGAATTTCGTTAACCGACAACAAGTCTACCTCGTTGCTGAGCATTTCGATGTCCGAGGCACGAGAACCTGATTTTATTCAGTACAACTTGCCGATAAACAAACGCCAAACTCTCGAAGAAGCCATCCGCACGTCACTGGTCGGAGCCCTGCCAAAATCCCGCACCACATCACCTGGCAGACGATCGGCGCCGCGCACCAGCGACTCGTCTCGGCACTGGTTCCACGTGTTACCGCCCGTGTTCCTCGTAGACCTTTTCCGCTTGAGCTGCACAAGTCGCACGGGGCTGGAGAAGCATAATCACCAGCTTGAGTTTCCACCGATTCTCTTCATGGACAAGTACATAGCGGAGAACCGAGTTGAAGTGCTGCGGGAAGAGGACCGGCTGAAGAAACTCCGTGCCGACGAACATATTTACTCGAGCGAAATGGAAACCTACTGTGAGATCCTGCAGACGTACTCGAGGGTGGAGACAGACCCCGAATCCTGCGAGGAGCTGGAACAAACTATTCGGGAGAAGACCGTCGAGCTGCAGCAGAAGATAGCAGCAACAAAAGAAAATATCCGTCTAATGGAAAACACGCACCAGTTTTACAGACGACCGTATCGTCTCCACGCTGTGGCGATACATTCGGGGCAGCCCGACTCGGGTCACTACTATGTCTTTGTCTGGCGCAACGCTGAATGGTATTGTGCTGACGATGATCACGTGAGTCAGGTTGCGTGGGACGAGGTCGTAGAAAATGGTTTTGGCCGGGATTTCGAATCAAATACGTCGGCCAGCTGTCTCGTATATTTGGACGCGACCAAGATGGACGTGTTGTTTGGTACACAGGAAAATATTCTGACATCTTATTTATAAAAAAAAGAATAGTAATAGATTTGTTTTGCAGATGGAGATGTCAAGCAAGTTAATCCAACTTTGGCCGCGTTCATACGACAGAAGATGGACGTTCTTTGCACGGATTCGTCCAATCAAAATGTACATAGCCAGTCATTTCAATTTCAGTTTAATTTAATGTAATTAACTCTTCCTTTTGATAGCCTTGTTTCTTATATTTATTGAAATTTTTTTCAAATCTTAAATCAACTTGCCAAATAGTTTGAATTAATAAATTCTCCATATTTTTTAAACTTTGTAACTTTTAAACTAAATAAATCTAATCAACTTAACTAATTTCGTCTGAATAGAAGCGGCGACAGAAGGAGAGCAAAGTGACGTATCTGCGGGAGCCAACCTCGCCCCAGTTCTTCTCTACCGGCCTCGTCGTTGAACAAACTGCAGCAGCAATACAGCAGCTTCTCCCCAGCAGCACCTCCTTTTATGACGTAATTTATCCAATAATAGTTGTATCGAACAGACTACAGTTATCCTAATTATTTCTCTAGTAAATTGGTATCTTACATTAATTAAAAATTAACTCGCATACAGATCGAAAGAAAACCATAAGCTCGTCAAAATGCTATTACATTAAATTAAACTGAATTATGGTGATGGTTAACTTTAATTGAATAAAAAAAAACAGGCTCTCGATCTGGAAAGGGACCGTCTCTATAGCCTGCACAACACCCGCACGGAGGATGTCAGATGGAAACACTTGGTCCTTTACATGCTGGCTAATGGCGTCAAGTATTATCCTCTTATCCACTGGGCGCTGCTGCAGCATTTCGCCGCGCCTGCTATTGTCTTCCACTCGGCGTAATAAAATTCACTAGTAATAAATCTAACACTCATATCTCTATCTCATAGTCATATTCTCATAAGATAGATCGTAAATCACTATCTTCAATCTATCTATCTATCACTATCACTAGTTCAAAACTAGTAAATCTCACTAGCCATTTTACTGTTAATGAAAGCCAGTGGCTTTACTAATAACCACTGATTTCAACAACGAACTCAATTCAGTTACCTGTATCTATCTTATACTATTCTTATGTCACTATTGTTCGCAGCACTATTCATTCTAAATTAGTTTTCAAAAGCGTGATAATGCTCATGAATAATAGTGTAACTTGACGGTAATTCCAGGCAATGCAGCGGCATGCAGAGCGCTGCTAGCGAGGCTCTGGCGCACCTGGAGAGCTGCGTCCTCGAAGCGGAGAATGAGGAAATGTTCGTCTGGCACCGGGCGTTTCAAGATTTCTGCGAAATCTGCGCACTTTTCGTCCATGCCATCGACCTGATGAAAGACGACTGGTACTATTCGTATTCGTCATTTGTAATATCAAATTAATAAAACTTTATTACATTAGACATAATGATTAACATTACTGGTATTACTAATATTACGGGAAACATAACAGTTTGGTGATATCTGTTGAAATGCCAAGTTATTAAGTGTAAATTGTTTTGTAACTCTCCTGTTCACAGTTACATCGCAGCCATGGACGTTTATATGGAACTGATCCTGCGGAATCGCCGCTTAAGGGAGCGGTCTTTACTCGGCCCGGATGTCGGTTTCGACAATCAATTAATCGACCAGTTTATAACCAAATCCGCGCAGGTTTACCATTATATTTTACTGTATAGTTAACGTTTGAATCAAGTCGTAATTCATTACAAATCAACCAATACGCTATTTCTATTCTATTATTTTATATTCTACTTTATTATACTTGAAATTAGTTTGTCTACTGTCATTTTGTTCTGAGCGTTAAAAGATTCTCCCGTCTACGCAGGTGCTGAAGGACGAGCTGAACAGTTCAGTGGACCGAGACGCTGCTGATCTGGCCGAGCTCTACTTGTTCGAGCCTTTAGCCACTTGGGCTGCGTACCGAAACGACCCAGCAGTCTGGTCGACTGCTCGTGATATCCTCGACGCCTCGTTTCACACTACATCTAGCAAGTCGGTCGCCAAGGACGTCGTTACCCAGAGGAATGGGTCATTCCCTCCCGACAGGTTCCACAGTCCCAGCAGGAGGGTTTTCTGCAATATCCAGACTTGCATTGATAAGCTGAGCGATTTGAGTGATATGATCGCGGAAGCGCGCTCGCTCTTTCATATAAACGTGATGTGATTTTTAATGACCTGCGTTTGTTTCCTTGGTGTTGACTTGACTGTTGAATGTGTTGTTTTTTTTATAAATGAATTAATCTGGAAGAAGATGCAATGTTTGATAACAGATGGCGATCGTGTCGTGTTTATTCGGATAATACTGGGACATTACTGGTTAATGTACAACATAATGGTTGTGTTAATTCACTAGTTTTAAGTATTTCATCACAAACAGGGTTCTTGCTGGGGGAAATTGATGGCTTGCTCCCACATTTTCAAAGATATAGTAACCCAAAAAATGCTGAGTCTAGACCTAGTCGTACTTAATGCACTGTTTAAGTTTCGTTAATATCGGTTGCTTAGTTTTGCCAAAATGAAATTCTAAACAATTCACCACACCGTTCATAACCCTTTTTTGTTACTCTAGACTAATTTTTTATTTATTTATTTAGTTAGTTAGTTACAGTTACTTAGTTAGTTAGTTAAGTTACTTTAGTTAGTTAGTTAGTTAGTTACTTGGTTAATTAGTTACTTAATTAGTTAGTAGTTCATTAGTTAGCTAGTTAGTTACTTAGTTAGGTAGTTAGTTGGTTAGTACTTGGTTAATTAGTTAGTTAGTTAGTTAATTAGTTAGCTAGTTAGTTAGTTAGCTACTTAGTTACAGTTAGTTACTTGCTTACTTACTTATTTAGTTAGTTAGTTAGTTACTTACTTACGTAGTTAGGTAGTTACTTACTTACGTAGTTAGTTTTTTTTTTTTTTTTAATTCATATTCGGGGGCATGCAGGCTCTCGCCCATGGCCCCCTTCTTCTTTGCTTGTGTCTTTTTGTAGTCTTTTGCACTGAATTTCATCTCTACCTGGTACCATCTCTACGTAGTTAGTTAGTTAATTACTGACTTACTTACTTAGTTAATTACTGACTTACTTAGTTAGTTAATTAGTTAGTTAGCTAGTTAGTCATCATGATATTATTCTTTTTAAACCAGGGTTAACTATATTATGGAATTTGATAAATTCTGGAATTTAAGTGTATGACTTTAAATTTACATTGGACGATAATATATGATTAACAATATAATTAATTAACCGACGATTCTACTAACATTATACTATTTAATATATACAGCGAACATTCCCGAATTTTTTAAGTGTCATCTGTCATGCATGAAGTACAAGTATGAGAAGTATAGGTAAATTCGATAGCGGATGTGTAGAGGGACTAGAAATAAAAAGATATCAGAGATATGATGATTGTTGATCGTTAACCGCGCGCCCATCACACCACCGATATCGAGTGTCCAAGGTCTCGTAAATATCCACACGCGGTTCCCCCTACTGTTTGTTTACGCGCACTTGAAACGGCCAATCAAAGGAGAAGACCATCACGCCACGATGTACTGTTATCGCTTATGACGTGTGTGTATGCAAGTCTACTCTGATAATCAATGAAAGTTATCAATCGAAGTTATTTATCAAAAGAAGAAACCCAAACACGTGCGCCACACTATGGCTTTGGACTGAAGTGAAAGTGACAGTTGAATTTACATGGTTGCGGATTCAAATATCGTTAATGATCGATTACTGTATCGATATCGATTGATTAGAATTCTCCTTCCTATATGCAATTATATTTAGGATTTAGGATGATCATACTTGCTAATAATTTAACATTTAACTGTGTGAAGTTAAATTAGGTAAATTCAAATAACAAGTTAATACACTTGATTTATTTAGATGGTGTTTGTTATAATTTCAACGGTTTTTTTTTCCAGTCCGTGACACAAGCAACTGACACAAACAGCCGAACCGCTGGAAAACAACATTGCGCAATTGAGTTTTCCCTCAACTACGTCTCATTTATTTCAGTAATAAAAGTAAATTCATTTAGCTTATAATTTAAAATTAATTCATGGTTATTGGTTAAGAATTAAGTTCAACTATAGTTAACCGCGGTCACTTCAAGGTTTGATTGTAAAACAGAACGTTTTCGATTCGTCATTCTTCGTCGTTTTAATGTTGTGTCCAACTGCGGTGGTTTCAAAAAAAAATAAAAGCGACGTGGACGTGAACCCGTAGACGTTGAAAAACTCACGTCTTTCTCCAAAGAAAAAGGAACTGAAAAAAATGGGTGAATATTTTAGGCCAAACATATAAACACATGGGGACGTGTGGCAGTGTTCCAGCTGAACCCCTACGTGCTGGCCATACGCTGCGCCGCGACACAAACACGAGACTTCTTGCTGCTGTACTGAACCGTTAAAAACCTGACAGACTATGAGCCCATGGCAATTTGAGTAATTTTTAATTTTAACTATATTAACTTGATGGCTCAGAAACCATTTAAGTTAATTGAGGAACAAGTATTAACTTGACGGAAAACCTGATCTTATATAAGTTACTGGAGAGAGACCAGAGTGTTCGCGTTTACATCCCGTGCGTGTTGTCCTAGATGAATTGGCCCACGATAGAGATAAAAACACGTGAGAACTATTTATAAACTTATAAACTGGCGCATGCATGGAAAGCCAAAAGACAAACCACGTGAGGAGCAGACATTCACACACACTGCGAGTTTGGCGGCCGTTCCCTTGGAGGCCCGTCGATGATGCAGGTCACTCCTCATTCCTTCCAATAAAAAAAAAGACTGGTTTCCAGAATTTTCAGATAAATCGTTACGTAAACAACCTTAACAAGCTGCTGTGTAGTCAATTTAATACCAGGACAATCAGTCATTAAGTTTCTACGAGTTGTATTATCTCTGTGAAATTCATTCAAAAAGTACACGCACAAATCGGTTTCAGCAATAAATATCCCACACACGGACACACACCAAATTATAATGAATTTTGCCTCTCTTTCTCGGCAGGTTCTTTATATACAAATCCAAATGAAGGGCTAGTCACATTCAGTTCGATTCCAAAAATAAAATAAATTTAAAATAAAGGGCGGTATCACAGATGACCAATCCAAAATAAATAAAAATTTCCTGATGAGATTTCGTAATAATTGGACTACAAGGCCAGAAAATTAAATGCAAAAAGGAAGGGAAAAGGAAGGGGGGAATGAATGACTGACATTTTAAGCTACGGGTTGCACAGACAAGGAACAGACTTCAGGTGCGGAAGCGGATCGCGGTTTGCTGCGCATTTGAAACCCGCGGGTTCCATCCGGTCCGTAAGGCATGCGGATGACATTGGAGGGCAGCGCCAGACGGTTGATGGGACTCGATCTGCCGGAATCTGAAGATGCAGCTGCCATGCGACGCTGTACCCACGGACTTCTCGGTGCCGGCGACGGTTCCGTGTAACTCAGCGACTTTTGCCGGTGTCGCACCTCAGGACTCGAAGTCAGGGAAGAAGCGTTGTTGCTGCGGAAGTTACTGAAGTGGCGCTGCTGGTGCGGGGATCCGTATGGAGTTGATCCTTGCGACAGGCTGCCCGGAGCGCGGGCCAGATCTTTCCGACGGGCGTACGGCGACTTGTCTTCTGCCTCTGAGGAACTCCATGTCGGGGTATCTGTTCCCGAACAGGGTGATGCTTTACCTGCTGCTGATTTGCCCTTCGGTTTGCGGCGCTCCGATTCAGGCTGCGGGGAGGATTTCTTGACTCGTGCCGGAGCCAACTCGACGACGCGGACGCCAGAACGCCAGTCGGAAACTTCCGAGATGGTGGCGGCGGCACGAGCGCTCTCCGCCTGCTCAAACTCAACTACTGCACAGAAGGACAGCGTGACTTCTGGATTGCGGCTAGCGAACTGACGGACGTCGGCCGGGATGGATGTTCCAGGACGAAGAATACGCACCAAAATGATGGAGCCATATGCGGAGAACATCTCAGCCACAGCTTCAATGCTGGCCTTGTCAGTCGGGATGCCAATGGCCACCACGGTGCGGGAAGGAGTCGTCTCGTCCCGTTCAGGTACTGGGTCGACCCGACGGACCTTTGTACCTTGATCGTTGACTTGCAGCTTGGAGGATGAGCGGCAAGCGTAGGCGACTACACGCCAATCTCTCGTTACATGCTTTACCTGCAAAAGCGCAAATCCGATTTAATTGAAATTCAAGTTTCACAATATAGTGTGAAACAATTTACCTTTTTGAAACTTGAGATGAGCTTGAGTGAGATGTAACCTTCTTTGTTGCGACGAACATGCTTCAGGAGAAATGCGTCTTTAAGAAGGTGCTCGTCCGAGAAGTAAAACTCGACCTGCTCAACGATTTTGGCAATTTCCTCTTGGCTGGGAACGATGAAATCAGCTTCTCTGTCAGCCTCCACTCCGGAATCCTTATTGGCCGAGCTGTCATTGTCGTCCGAATGAATCTCCGAAGACGCGTCGAAAAACTCGTGTTCCGATTCTTCCGCCGACGTATCGGTGATCTTCACTTGGACGTTTACGTGCGCCGGACTGTTACGCTGCAGGACGGTTACGCATTCGTTGGGGGCCATCTCTGCTCTCGGCAGCGTTTCCAGCGGATCTGAATTGAATCTCGCGCAACCCGCCGAATTATATAGGGCGGGAAGGATTGACGTCATTGGACACATGACGACATGAACGCTCATTGGCCGAGAGGGAACTCAGGCGCTTTTCGCGGGAAACCTAATCCCGTTACGAAAAACCCAATGCGTCTTAAACCGAGATGCGCAGAGAGGGAGGATGACACGTAAAACACACATCCTTTGTTTTTCCTATTTGCGTATCTTTCAATTTTATTTTAAAGATAAACAAAAAACCTTGTGACCTAGAAACATCAAAGGATATCCTCTTCCTTATAACACGAATTTTAAATTCTCCTAGTGATTTGACCTTGCTACACTTTTATCAACAGCTTGTGCGCCTTGTTGACACAACCTTGAATTTCCCGACGCATGGTTAACAAAAAATTGATACGAGGTCCAAAAGTTTAGCCCTGACCCCTTTTTACGCATGGGTTTTATTTACAAGATGTGTACACTTGTGCAGTTGTCTGGAAATTATTACTATACATATATTTCATCATTCTATTCCATCTACACAACGATAAGGTCAAAATTCTAGTTCGCATAATCACCGCTAGTGGCAAGTAGTATTCTAAACACCTTAGCAACGCCTTCTAGTGTCAAACTAGGAAAATAGGGTAATTGAAAATGGATAGTACAGACGATTCCTGCTCGATTGACATATTCTTGTTTTTCACAAAGGTGTGAATCATGCAAGCTTAACCGCATAATGCGCACGGCTTCGACTGCATGCAGTGACTCATTTTTTTTTGCTGGCGCGCCTGATGCTGATTGGACGGTTTTTTGACTCACCGAGAGGGTCTTTTTAATCTTTAATCCAATTAGAAGCTCGGGGTACCTACTCTGGGGGGAAAGGCTGCAGAGTTACGTAACCAAATAAAACAGGAATAGGGAAGTTTTTTGGGAAGACTAATCTAGAATCCTTACGTAACTCGCATGTGAGTCGTTGGGTTTAAAAATACAACTCTCGAGAGAAAGTTGCGTGTGTGTCTTTCTGCATATCCGCCTCGGCTGTGTTTTCCCCTTATCGATTGCGAAACCAGATTTCCCCGTTAGAGAGGAATCACATAGTTCTAAAGATAAACTAAATACACGCTGCAATATGACGTCACTGTTTCTTAATTCCATTATGAAGAGCCATGGTTCCAGAAAGATACATTCCATATATTGGACCTGGTGACGTCCTCGGCGTAAGAAGATTATCGAGTCTCGCCCCTGGAAGCCGTATTGAGAGGTTCCAGTGCTTTTCATTTTCTGCAGTAGCATAGGTAATACGATGTATAATTTAATTTTTTCGCGCACTTTTAATGCCGAAGTTTGACCTTTTCCGTAATGAGATTACAGTGACCGAAGTGAATGTAAATGATGTCCCATTATCAGTATAATCACTACTGAATTAGTCAATTAAGTTAAGTGAGTTAACGTTATTATGGGAAAGCTTATGGGAGACGATCTGGTGCAATTAATATGGCCTTCACCTTTGTCTTTTAAACGATAAAAAATAAATATATTCCGTCTGTGTTTTTTTCATTAACGTACAGATGAATTCCATGTGCGTCGCCGTGGAAGCGGCTGAGTCATGCTAACGTGTTTTTCAGCTCGTGTGATCGACGGTTTATGAGGTTCCGGCTTTCCTTTATTGCTGCTGTTTCCATGCGGGTAAATTGCGTCATGCGGTTTTCCCTTTTATCGAGTTACCTCAACACACGTTATTATTACTGAATTTAAATGCAATGCAAGTGACATTAGTTAACGTATATGAAAATAATTTTTTGAAATTAAAATTCTTATGATTTTCAGCTTTTATAATCAGACAGGCAGCGATTTTATTGCAGCTACCCTTTCTGTATTCGACTTGTTGTTCTTTCGTCGCGCAATCACCGCACCTAGGATTCGCAGAGGAAGGGAAAACGGGGGCAAATGCGGAATGTGGAGAAGAAGGCGAAGAATTAAGACTTAGAAAGGAGAAAACTAGACACGAAAGAGACGAACTTCTCTTTTCTCAAAGCAACTTGAAACGGTAGGTGACGTAGCTAGCGATGACAGCGGTCACGGCACCAGCTAAGAGGGTCCACGGTACCTACTCGAAACAATAAAACACCATCATTGCAGCAATCATCCATCTACTTAAACAGCACACAAACAGATACATCCACTTTATATACAATTATAGAAAGAATAGTAGATTCGTCCAAGTATACAATACGATTATCCAACTAAGACATAAACACCGTAACATACATTTATCCACTTAAAAGAAAATAGTTAACCAAATGTACAATTGTTCGAATTCAACAATATGAAACAATGTCATTAAGTACGCGATCCAAGGAATGAGAAAGTAAACTTACAGACAGCTTAACTTTCTCTTTGGGATTGGTAGCGTCTGCGATAGGATTCTTCTTCACGCCCAGCATTTTCTGGTAGAGGGATTTCTCCTTTTGTGCATCGGCCTTCTTCTTGGTCTGCAGACGGGCCAAATCCTGCTGGACGATTCGATTGGACGGATCCAGGTGCAGAGCGCGCTCCAGTAAGGTAATGGCCTCGTCCACTTTCGACGTCACTGTCAAAATCTGAAACAAATTTATTGAAATTTAGATCCCAATTATTCGAGTAGTACTGATCAATATAGTGTATGGTTATATTAATTCATTTATATAATAATTAACTGACTGTTACAGTTGTGCGGGATAATATACAATGTAATTAAAAATAGATTAATAATTATCATGGTTAATGAAGTTACCTTTGACTTTCGGTAAATAGCTTTAACATTATCGGGCTGGCACCGCAGTACATTGTCGACGGATTTCAAGGCAGCGTCGTACGCTTCGAGCTTCATCTGTGCGACTGCCATGTTGTTGTACACTTTGAGTCGGTCATCGAGCACTTCCTGTAGCTTCTCTGGCGAATCCTTAGGTAAGATTTTTGCAGAGAGTCAAATTATATTCATATTTGACGTATAATCTAATATAACTAGATATTGTGAGTTACTGTTTCGGTTTCGTTCTCCGTGTCCAGGAAGTCGAGCGCCCTTCTGTAGCAGATAACCGCGTTACTGTATTCAACGCGGCTGTACCACCAATTTCCTCGTTCCCGTTTGGCATTTCTGTCGAAAAGAATTATATAACTGTACAGCCTGTTGCAATTTTGTATTTAGAAATGTACCCAATGGAAAGCCTCTCGTCCAGTGAATAGCTCTCCAAGTCACGTTCTTCCAGGATTTCAACTAGTTCTACTTCATACAAGATGGCGGCATCTGGGGGGATCTGCGGAGCAAGGCCCTGGGAGCCATAAGCGAACCTTGGGGATATTTCCAGTAAGGATACCTCACCCACGTCCATCAGAGGAATGGCCAGGTCCAAACCTTGAATTACCTGTTTATGGCTAAATTTAATGGAAAAACACAAAGTTTTTTAGCCATCTACTTACGTCAAAGTCTCCAATCTGAAATGTGAGACGTTCGTGAGAATCCACTACAGTTCCGTCGGCCAGCTTCCCGCTCACCTTAACCGCGCACGTTTGCCCGTTGGTCGGTCTCGAATTTGGTTTGCCTTTCCGTACAATCTGTAATTATTCATTGAGTTAATTACAACTTTCCTTTCTTTGTCAATGTGACATCTTGTTTGTGCGATTACCTTCTTTTTCAGGTGCCCGCTGCCCAGGATGTCGGCCCACGCTCCTTCAATCATCGACTCGCCAGTATTGTTCTCGGCCTCGGCTGGATGGGCGGTCGTTTTATCGTCGGGATCCAGACTAGGGTCGGGGTACTTGATTTTCTCGCTGTCTTCAAAGTTACCGTCATCTGTAACATTCACCATGGAGGATTCCATGGTGGCCTGATCCTGGTCTCCGCCGTCGTTTCTAACGTCTTCGGCATTGACAAATGAAAAACTGCTGGTCTCCATATTGCTGTCCATATTCTGACCGGAACTCACGCTTGCTTCCGTATTGTCCATGATGGGATTTTTTTTACCTTAATAATAATCGGACAGAAATACCGTTCGAGAAGGTTGCCGATACGTTCTCAGTTGTTGTTTAATTGCGCCACCTAACGGCGATTTCGAGGATAATTTTAAATCCGGCAATATTCAAGGCGGGAAATTCAAAAACTGGCACTGAAAACTAGATTATGTTTGAATTTATTGTTTTTACTACACAACCAGATTGCATGCAATCATTCACGTACATTCAAAGGATATTACTTCTCCCCTTTACCTTCAATTCAACCACACGTTAATGTAAGATTCCCTCTCGGTTAGAAACTAAAAAAAATCTATACGTAATGGGACAGCATATAACAAAACTGCTTTATTCAATTCTTCTTTGTCAAAAAGTACAATCGTTTATGAATAGAAAAACACAAGTTTTCAGAGATTAAAACTTAGGCAGCGATTTTGGCTTCTCCCAGGGAAAACTCGCACCCTGTATACACCCCGAGCTCCACACAGTACCGCAGTAACGGTCCCCAGTACTCGTCATGGATCAGCAGGAACGGGTTACCGACAATGACGAGTAGGGCCTTGGCTCGTGTGACTGTCACATTGAATCTTTTCGGGCTTCGCACGAAACCCAGGTTGTGAAGGATATCTTTCGAAACCATCGATTCGCTAGATCTTACAGTGCTGACTATGATGGCGTCGCGTTCCTGTCCCTGGAACTCTTCCACGGATCCCACCTTGACCGGGATCAGGTCACTAGCCGAGATAAATTTGCGGATCTTCTCTACTTGCTTCCGGTAGGGCGTAATGATGCCGATTTCGTCAGTGGTAATCTTGGAATTAAGCAGCTTCTGAAGATAGCGAACCACGTGGTACACTTCCGATGGATTGCACCAAGACGGACTGTCCGCTTCTTGGAAGTTGGTACCCCGGACGCCGTGGAAAGCCAGCGGGATCCCTTGCACAGGTAACCAGGGTAGGTGGGCCAGTTTCTCGGCGACATCCCTCGTGGCGCAGGGTACGAGTTCACCATCGTAGAACATGGAGGAAGGTAGTTTGAGAAGCGCCGGATGAGATCGGTAGTTCCGCACCAGTTTCGTCAGAAGCCCCGGGTTGTAAAACCCAAAATCGGCGTGCTTTTCCTCGTCCCTTCGATAGAGATTATAGAGAGATAAACGTTCCAGCAGCGATAGTGACAAACCGTACGAGGTGGAGAATTTACTCTGCAGGACCGGCCCCAGCTGCTGAGGATCTCCTGCCAAGACGATCTGTCCGGGTATCTCTGAACTACACTGGAGAAGACCTATGGGTACCAGGCATTCAGGTTCGGTCGTCTGGCCGGCTTCATCGATGAACACGTGAGTGAAGTGACCGCGGCGCAAGCCCAAAGTATAAAAGGTCCCTGCCGTTGTGCAAGTCGTTACGACGATCCGATGCCTGACGACTCGCTCCAGGTCAGCGCTGCTGGAACAGTAGGGTAGAATCGAGTCCGGGACATTGTCCAGGTTGCGATGGACTGCGTTGAGACGAACCATATCGCCGACGCGAAGAATCCGACTATCGTGAAGACGTTCGCTGATGAGGTCGGCCGAGCTGTTGGACGGAGTAGCGACTAAGATGCGACTATGGGGGCAAAGACGGAAGATCTGGAGAATGGCTTCGACAACGGTGACTGTCTTCCCCGTACCAGGTGGACCGTAAATAATGTACGGCACGGGTCTATACTCGCCGAGAATAATTCTCCGCACCGCATTCTTCTGCTCCTTATTGAGATTTCCGTTAAACCAGCGGACTGAATCCTCGTTTCCGGTGCTGGTAGGATTACTGAAACGTTCAGCGACGGATCTCCTCTGGGTTAACTGAACCTGCGGCTTCTGATAGGCTAGCTGCTCGGGGAACAGGACATTCATACCGGGTTGTTGGCTGGCGCTTTCCGTGACCAGGTGACAACGACGCAGAGGTGTCCGATTAAACTGGAAGGTGACGGAGCAAGGTTCCTCCGAGTACTTCATGTGGAAATCAGGCGCGAATTTGATAAATATCTCCGATTTCCGAGTCTCGTGAATAAAACCCTCATACAAGGGACCTCGGGAACCCAGCGGGGAAAGAAGGACCGAATCTCCCGGAACCAAAGAGGGCCGTTTTTCAGCCAGACCTTCAACAGTAAGGCAGAGAAATTCTCCTTTGTGCTCAAGTATGGCACGCTGCAGTGAGTATTCACGAATTCGCAGTGTCATTTCAATTTCCTCCAAGTGTAGAAGGACACCAAAACGTTTCCGGTAGTTCTCCGGGGATAACGGCTCCGCTAGACAGGGATACAACTGAACGGGGTCGTTGGAGTCTCGTATGCTTTGCCACAAGTATCGGGGAACTGCAAACACGGGCAAATTGGGAGTGACGAAGAGTGCTGGTTTATAAGGGCGTTGACCTTTAACGACCCACGTTGTCGCGTAAGTCTCCGCGGCTTCTTCTGCTGCTTTACGTCGATTATTCTCGGAGTCAGTCTGCAAGAGGCTCTTCATTAAACTAACCTTCTTGCTGATGTGAACTGCGCGCCACGTGAAGTCTGAACCACCTGCACCACTTTCAATGGCGGTCACGTGAACTGAGTCGTTTACTCTCGGGACGTACCCGTTGAGACAGGAGTTGACGCTGAAGAATATTTCATCGTTGACATGGCCCTCATTTCCGTCAAAACTTCTAATGTAGCCTTCTACTTTCCACTGTCGCAGAGGCTGGGCAGAGAGGCAGCAAGGCTTGACTGAACCATCTTCAGGATCAAAGCAGACTGACACCAACAGCCAATCTCCCACCAAGGGAGCAAATGACAATTTTACCTTGCAAGTTTCAAATGTAAATTCCCCATAATTGAGAATTACTTCACCCTTGTTGGATGACGTAACCTTGCCGACAACTTGCTTCACTCGATAACCCTCCGGAATGTCTTTCTCGAAGACTAGAGAACTGAGCTGCGACTCCTTAGGTGCATCCCACGTCTCTCGCTGGATCGAGTCGATCTTCCCCACACGCCACGCATCATTCTCGAGAAAGCGGTGTACTTGAACTGTGATTTTGTCGTTGAGTCGTATCTTTCTTTCATTTAGAGTTTCCATGCCAAGGTCCAAGAATATCTCTTGATCAATCAAAGCGTAATTTTCTTGTTCATTAATGCTCGTAACGGTGCCTGTCATGACGGTCTTCTCGTGATGCAACCCGTCATCTTCATACAAAAACTCGTGAAGCTCTTCGGTCAAGGCGGGAAAGCCGTCCTGCCTGGTTTTATTAGCTGCATGTCGAAAGGCTACGGCCAAAACGTTTTCAACAACGAACGACTGTATTCCCATTTTCCCCCCGAAAAAATCATGTGTGGCTGTTGACACAACTCGGGCAGGTGAATGTTTTGGATTTGTTTGGTCAGTCGAGCAACGTGTTGTATTGCATGTGCGCCATCTGGCTATCGTATTCTACGTAATAACTTAAAAATAGAAGTTATTTTGAAAGTATTTATTTTCTCATGTGAAATTTTAAGGAATATCTGATATTAATTCCGCAACTATTTTAGAATATACTGTAATGTTAAAAAACTGTAGTTAGCGCGTCACCTATTGGTGCAATGGATAATAACGGAATGACAACAATCGGACGTTGCAGCAGGTAGCGCGATTGCAGAGAATGTTTTGGTTGCGCGCTGATGTGTAAACAGTTGTGAAATACGTTACTTTCTATTAACAACATACATCACTGTGCGCTAACTACAACGTTCACAGTCATTTGCATTTCCTTGTCAGGATTACCGTAAAAGGCAAGTTTTACAAAGAAATGTCACTCAAAGAAAATAACCAATTTGATGAAGACCGGACTGGTTCTGCGCGTGTCGACGACGTCTCATGGAAACAAGTCAAAAAAAGTTTGATTGAAGCCGCGTTAAGAGAGCCGGTCGATGTGGAACGACTGCGAGAACTAAGCGTCGGCAAAGGGGGTTTGATTGACGGTACTTTTGTATAATTTCAGGGGGTGTCATAATATTTTATGTTAAACGAGTTTAATTTATTGAGATAGACGAGTTAAGGAAACGGGCATGGCCACGTTTCGTAGGCGTTGTTGGGAAAGATGACGAAGCACTCCCCTCTGAGGATGAAATCCAATCACACTGCTATTACAACCAAGTGGTTTTGGACGTGCAGAGAATTCTGAAAAGATTCCCGCCAGGTACCAATACGAGGCAGTCCTACAAGAATTTGGACAATTAACTTAAATTATTTATGAAAACAGGCATAGACGAAGTTACGCAGTCTGACTTGCAGGTCAGAGTCACGTTCCTCATTATACGCGTGCTGATCTCACATCCAAAGTTGCACTATTACCAGGTAATCAGTGTTACCGATTATAAGTTATGGTTGTTGTGATGTTGGAAGAAATATTTGTCTAGGGTTTTCACGACGTGGCCATTACCCTGCTTCTCGTCCTCGGGGAAGATCTAAGCTATCCGGTCTTGTGCAAACTAGCCGAGACGCATTTCAATGTGTACATGGGACCTAATATGGAACCTTCAGTGGAACTCCTCAGCTTAGTCTACATCTTGATTCGCAGATTGAATCCGGACTTGTACGACTGCCTTACTGAGTAATACTTTTTTCTAATGAGCAGTAATACCAAGTGTAACTCATATCTTGTAAGGTCGGAACTAGGGACTATGTTCTGCTTGCCTTGGGTGATAACCTGGTTCGGACATGTCCTGAACGAGTACAAAATGGTTGCACGACTGTATGATGTTTTCGTGGCGGGACCACCTGAGACGGCCATTTATTTATCGGCCGTCATAGTGCTGCGGCGAGCTGAAGAAATATTTCGTGTGCCGAGGGAGATGCCGTTTATTCATCAGCTATTGTCCAAAGTAGGAAGAACTACAATTAATATTAACTTCACCAATAGTATAATTTAATTCTAGGATCTTGAGATTTTGCCGTTTGATGGACTTATTCTAGAGACGTGGAAACTCATGGAAACTTTCCCGCCTGACGTCACAGTGAAGGCTGCAAAGGAACTTCACGCCGAGAAGTACAAAGCTTGCTGTAGGGAGAAGTCTAAGTGTTTTAATATTTTGTTGTTTAGTCTTCGAAAGGCAAAACGCGAAGAGGAAGAACGGCGAAAGTTATACGCCACCAGGAAGAACAAAATTCCAAAACGAAAACGCTGGTCGCTCGCGACATATTCTCCTCTAAAGACTCCAGCGGGCAGATTACTTGCTGTCAGCATAAGCATAGCAACACTGGCGTGGGTTTACACCTATGTCAAACCAACGTTGTACGAGTTTTAAAAACCAAATTTGTGTTCTTTTCCCCTACTTGTTCCATGGGCTTTTTTGTGATAATGCTGTCAACTGATGAAGATGTAAAAAAAAATCGGGAATTCTATTGTATTTAACCAGAAGAATGCCTTTTTACTCGAGAAAGCGCTATGTAGCTTATTTTGGTGTCCAGACAGTGCCAGCCGACGGGCCCAATCTCGCAGTCGGCGCAGGTTAAGTATTTGACATTTCCGACGGTTTTCGAGAAGCCGATGTTTTCAAAGTCGTACATGTCCTGCACGACCAAGCACTCGGTTACTGTTTCGTGCTCAAATTCATCCGTTGCAGCCTTCCGGGCGATTTTGGGTAACGCGAACTGTAAGATGATACGAGAAAAAAAAATACGTTTACTTAACGATATAATCATAACACAGTGAACATACGTGAGGTCTGTCACCTCTTTTTGTTCCAAATTTCCTTTTCCTGCCAACAAGATTTTTGATGGACAGTGCGAGCAGACGATAAGCTCTTTGTTGGTGGCGTCGTTCATTTCAGCTTGGTTAGGAGAAGATACTTTCAATCCTTGTAAACAAAACACACAGTATATATCAAGGTATTCGTTACGGACAGTGGGAACCTACCATAAGAGCTAAAAGGAAGCGAACTTAGCGCCGCGGTAGCTGCTCTCGGAACTAACAGCCTCCTGTCATTGTCCCTACCGTTAGCGCCACCTATTATTTTCCATAAACACTTCACACGTGCGGTTGAAACGTTATATGCTAACCCCTCTACAAATATCGTATGGTTTTGTATTAATTTGTTATTCGCAGTGTCAATTCAAATCAAGTGTTGGTATTGCAATACCATGTGTCTGTAGATATACACCGATTATAGTGTAGCATACATTTGTTGAAGTATTTAATGTACGCAGTGTTTCTACTTCAACGCAATTCAGTGAAAAATAAAAATTTGAATGGGTGTTATTATTAAGAGAGCGAAATATTTCGACACGTGTTTTGAAGACAGTATGTTTTTAATTTCTATAATCTTTCCTTTATTGTGTTAAAAATGAATACTGTGAATACAAACCAGTTATTCAGATTCAGAACACCCGACAGAAACGAACGTGCTGATGAAAGAAGGAGAAACACTACGCCCTATGCTGTCAGCTGCTGTAAATATTGTTTACAATACAATGTCCTTGGTGTTTGGATGTTAGGGAAGCTACTGCATTACAAAGTCGTTGTATAGCTTTCTGCAGAGAATTAAAAGTTTCGAAGGTTATAGAAACCGACTGCAGTACTTTTAAAATGGCCAAAAAATATTCAGCAGGCATGCACTTCATTGTTTCGGTCATGCGGGAAGAGCACGAGAGGCTCGAGTCGGGGCACTGTCGGCTAACCTTAACGCCAAGTCTCCTGTCCGAGATTTATACGGAAATCTGTGAAACGTCTTTGGGAAACGGGGAAGTGAAAAAACTCTGTATGGGGGTTCAGGCGTTGAGACTGGTTCCCGACTCGGACTGTCCGAGAGCTTGCGAGTCTGTTCACCTCTCCGTCTTCCCGAACCTGACGTACCTAGAGCTTAAGGGTATACCTGTTAGTATGATTAAAGATTTATCTATGTTTCGAGCGCGGCTCCAGTACTTGGTATGCTCGCTCGGTTCTTGTACCTGTTTGAAAGAGATGCTCGCAGAGTGCGGCGGGGACCAAAGCCCCGATAAGTTTTTATGGAACGAACTTCAGTCGTTGACCTTGAAGAAATCCAACAACTTGGTGGTCGACTCCTCTCTGGGCCTCACACACTGGCTGAGGTTTGTGGACCTTAGCTGCAATACATTGCAAGACGACGACATCAATTACCTGGACCTCCTAGAGTCTCTCGAGCAGCTCGATTGCAGTCACAATGCATTGCAGGTTATACCGCGACTAAACTCGAGCGCCAGCGTCTCGCTGAAAATTCTCAACCTGCGGCATAATTTCATAGAGAAGCTAACTGGTTGGTCATATATTTATAATACAAGAAATTAAAATGAGTATTAAGAAATAAGTGCCATAATTAACCTTAATTAACAGGTTTAGAAAATCTGTGTTCCTTGGAGGAGCTCGACCTGACGTATAACTGCATAGCTGACCCCGACGCTTTAAGCATTCTCAGCGCGCTACCACGGTTAACGAATGTCAGTCTCAATGGTAATCCAGTATCCTACTTGAAGGGTTATCGCAACCTAACATTGCAATTTATAAGTGGGCCTACGATGAGACGGGTATGTAATTGTCTAAATTTTAAGGCAGCCTCATTTTCTACAGACATTTTTTGTAATTAAAGTTTCTACTCGATAACGAACCGATAACCAAGAAAGAGCGCGAATTTCTGGGTTTGAAAGTCCCGCCTCCGTCTTTGCTGTTGATGCCTGCTGTACGCATTAACGCAGCTTCCACAGCGGAGGAACAGCAGCAGAGCTCACCGCCTCCTCAGCAAAGTTCCTCTACGGCAAGCTTAGGAACTCCATCCAGTTTCAAGTTGACACCAAAACGCCTGGGATCGGCAAAGCGCAGACTGCGGGAAGCCGAGATCCTAGAAGCAGCCGCCGCAGAAGACGACTCTACGCCGTCGACCGAAGTTGCCGCTGCGGAAGACGAACATTTAGCGACGAAGCAGAAACTCGAAGAATTGCGCCGTACGTTTGGTGACAGCGACTGGTTACACAGTCAGGCGGGGAATCGGGTTAACGAGTTACTCGGGTGGACACGGGACAGCGCCGCCGACAAGTACGTTCTACTGGAAGAGGAGTTATTCAAGACGGAAGCCGATAGTCGGAAAGTTCAGACTGCGGAGATTACCAGGGAAGGATCAAATGGTGTACTGGACTCGGATGTGATGCACACCGATACTCTGAATATCGATTCTATGGAAAGGTAATTTACTTGTTCACATTGAAATTGTAGGTAACGTATTGAATTGAATTATAATCATATAGCTCAGGAATCGGTCTGCAGGAAGAGACCTCGGATGACGAAGACGAAGCTGGTCAACATGTCTTCGTAGTGCAGCATCAACTGAAAGGCAGCAGCCTAGAAAGGATCCTCACGGTCAGTCTGAGTGCCATTCGAGAGAAGGACGCGCTGACTGGACAAACCATATCCGTCTGGAGGACCACTTCACTTCAGGCGGCAAACGTCTTGAACCGCGATGCGCACGTCAGCTTCAGTCTCCAGTTCTCCGCTGGTGCACCGAGCCTCAAGGAGAGAGTCTACGTCATGGAGGAGAACGATTTTCGCGTATGCATAATTTGTTGATCCTAGAAGTCTGTTTCAGTTTACTATGTATATCTATTTAACCGTTGGATTGCGTAATTCTATTCCGATTGTTAAATCTAGTTTGAAATTACGGACTCGCATATCAAATAACCCTATAGCTGCTCTTATGAACTTGGCATCTCAATAACATTCTTATCTGCTACTGATATTGTTGTTATATATGTAAATAAGTAGTTTAATATGTAGTAAATATGTAATAATCTGCTGTCGGGGTAGTCAATTTGAAGTTGTGATTTCTTACAGGAATTTGAATCGTTGATCAGCTCATTGGTAAAAGTCAGTTGCCCATCGGACAACAACGAATTACTGCACTGTGTCAAATGCAGCCACGAGTTTCCCAAGCGTCAAGCTCCGGTCAAACTACGGTCACTCCGGCCTGGACAAGAACCGGAGAAGATATCCGTCTGTCCGCAGTGCGGGAGCGAGATGATCTTCACGGTGGAGGAGAAATCATCCGGACGTGGAGAATCTGCTGTTGCGGAAAGCAGCGCGGAGCGGCTTCCCATTGATGCTGAGTCTGAATGCAGCGTCGAAGTTATCGATCAACATCTAGCTCAAAAGTCATCGTCCAAGAGGACGACCGAATCGGTATCATCGGTAACGAGCAAAGCCAGCAACTCGTTACCGAGTCTTCCGCACAGCTCGATTGTCTATTCGTACGCCGATTTCACGCAGGTATTACACGGTTATATCGCAGCGCTTTTATTCTCTATTTCCTATTTTTTATTAAAAAACGGTTCTTTTTCCCAATTAGGTCGATCACCGACTGAGACTCTTCTGCGAAATGTCCGTCATGTCGGAAGCCTCCGAAGAATTTTTTGGCCTAGTTAAGGTAAATCACTTTAATTATAATAATATTTCAGATGAGAATTTCTTTTTTTACGTGTCATTTTTCTGTGAGGTTTTAAATTCACTTAAGTTTAATATTAGAGATAATTATATGCAAGTAAAAGCAACTTGACTAACCCTAGTGTTGTCTAAGATTATGATGAATTGCAATTATTATTCGAGTACAGTTAAACCAGGTTATTGGGGTGTAACCAGTAATTTAGTTATATTGATATTTATATGCGCAGGGAGGTGTTCTGACAACGAGCGAGACTGAACAGCCCGGAATACTTGTCTTAACGAGCCACCGCTTGTACATGCTGAAAATCACGGGGAGTGAAAGGTGAATATGCGAAGTTAATTTCAGCCAATGAAAAATGATGATATTCTAACCGGTGAATAGTCGAAACTACTGAACGTATTGCTATTTTGTTATCGTCTTGTCAATACAGTGAGCAACCGGACAAGTGGCTACAGAAAGTTGCTTCCTACCGCCTGAACCAACTCTGTTGCCTTATGACGATCCTCGGCAACCAAGGCTTTATTCTGCAGTTCAACAAGGATTCATCCCTTTTCCTCTATCTTTTCCTGCTGCGCGATGAAAGGCGAACGAAGAATTTCCTTCTATTCCTCACTGGTAATTCAAATATGAATCTCTGAAATAAGATTAATATTAATATTAATATGATTTGATAATAAATAAGTTAAAAAAAATAGATTAGTAATTACATTTTAAGATAAGAGTTAACAAGTTTTGTTCACAGATGTCATGGAACGCATGCGGCAGAAGAAATCCGTGGTAGATCTGTCAGCCGGCCAGAAAAATGCCGTTGAAAGGCTGGTCCAAGGTTTGCCCAGCGATCCTGAAATCGAAGAAGCAGCCGCTGTAGAGGAGACGGACAGCGAAGAAGTCGTAACCTTCATCATGTGCTGCTCAGCTGAAACCGTTCCTTCGATGGCCCTAGACACCGGCTGCTCCGTCTTTATCCAGGCGGAGGGAATCTCACTCATCACTGGAGACTCTCGATGGTTACTGAGTCATCGCAACCGACTGGAAATGTGGAACGTGGCGGCGACTGTTCAACAGCCAATCGCTAACCTCATATCTGTGGTAAAATCTTTAAAAGTATAACATTGGCTAACAAAACAAGCATCTATTTTCAGCCCTATTGATGATGTACTGCTATTGGTTGAATGTAATTCACTTTTGACGAATTAGGCGAGCTTTGTCAGTCAACCAGAAAAAGTACGACTCGAATTCCTCGACGAGACGTCCGGCTCAAAAGATGAATGGACTTTAGTCTTGGAGACGCGGGAGTGTGTAGATCAGCTCGTCGATACCTTGAGATCGCCGTGGGAAGCCATCTTCTCGGTCGAACTGGACGTCAACGAAATCGACGAGTAGCTCCAGCCAAGATCCAGGACAAGAAATGCGAAAGAAAATTTAAATCAAAGGGGGAAATAGTGATATAGCGCGCTCCAGTCTTCCCTTCACCTTCGCCAGCGTGCGTCTCAAATACCTATGCAGCCAATTATTTCTCAACTGTTGAAACTCCCACTGAAATTGTATCTAAAGCTGTCTCTCCCGATAGCTAATACAGTTGAAGCGGTAATTACATAACATCAACAAAAACATACAAAAAAGTATGGACAGTAATCAAAGCGTGATTAAATTTGTTATCTACTAAATTTCGTTAATCGATTTATATA
>JAIQCU010000458.1:0-52966 GCA_022114935.1 Leptestheria dahalacensis | reverse complement strand
ACAGTACAATTGCGGAGGATATTTCAACAATTGAATTCATATCCGATGCTGGGATGAGTTCCTGTTCTAAGAACCTCTGAGCTCCACTCACAACTTGGAACGTCGTCTATTTTAGAAAGTTTAGATTACTGCTAGAAGAGCAGATTATAGAAAATTCTTCAGATTAAGAGCGATAATTTGGTTTAACGTTAAAAACAGTTCAAGTTCAAGTGTTGTTTAGATTTTTGATAATGTGATACGTACTAAATCTTCGTACTGGAAATCGGCAAGTGTCGATACTACGAAAGACACATCTGCGATGGTTGAAAAGGCAGAACTATTAAAGCTCCCGTTCTCCTTTTGAACCTGATGAAGCCATTTTAACGTCCCAGTTACAAGTTCCAAGTCAATCGGCGACACACGTGCCAAGTAGTGTAGCGCCCTGATCGCTAAAGCCGTTAACCTGAATAAGATCCGTTAAATAGGCAGCCCTCTTGATTAGAACTGAGCAGCCTTACTTGAAACTGGGAACGTTATCGCCGTCATGGAAGTATCCTTCTTTGGCGCGAAACTTAACAATGTTCTGGAGGTATATATCCAAATTGAGTTTATTTCCCAAGGCATCCTCTGAGGCTCTTTCGAAGTTGTAGAAAAAATCCTCTAAGGCCGTTACTAGCGTGTAATGGGTTCCGATGAGGCGTCCCTGACCGTAAAAGGTGTCCATTCTCATGAAAGTTAAACCCCCTAGCAATGGGGACATCATCATTTTTACGGTGGAAACTTACTCTCTCGACCAATACCTGACAAAGCAATTTCAGCTCGAGCGTTTAATATTGAAGAAACTGCTACAGGTGTTGCTAGCTGCAATGTGCTAGTAGTTTGTTCCGAACCGCCTGACAGTCCCCAGATTCTGCAAATTTAGAAAGTTTTTACCGGATGTAGGCGACGGGAATGCCCACACTGCAGTATGCTGTAATGACTTGGGCGGAATGCGTTCGCAGTTACCTGAAATAGCCCGGAGTTCCAGCACCAGTGGCGAAATTCACGTAATGGAATCCATAGTTGAAGTCCTCGAGACCCTCCAAAAGAACTGTTAACAATGTACGGGCACCGATATTGGAGCCTCGACCAAGGGATAACTTGGGAATTTGCAATAACGGTTCCCGGTTGCTATCGCGACGCCTCCTTTGAGATTTGTCTGCAAGAGAAATGACGGCTATAAAAATTGCCCTTATGTGTAGTAGTGACTACGCCACTTTAGCTGCCACAAATGGAAGGCTAAATATATGGCCGGACTCATAAATATATATCCTTTATAGCTTTTGTAAGTACCGTCCCACAACATGGCGAACGTTCGGGGATAACCTCTTCCAATAGAGTCTACCCGTAACCAAGTCGTAGAACAACACATGCTAGATACTTTCCGTGTAGAAGCAACTCCAGTAACTCCTTAATGTGAAATTTCCTAATCCCATTGATACTTAATCAGGATACTGCTATGTTCGTACACCGAGCAGTTTGTGGAGTTTCATACTATTAAGAAGGTTCGTGTTGAGTCAAACAATAACTATTAACTTGTAGCCAATCACGTAACAAACTGCGTGTTATTTACAGTTTCAGTGTGAAACGAATCCGCACTCGGTAAAACGAGATCCATGCTAGATAAGACAAAGGTTATAGTTCCATACTGTGTATGTTCTTAAGACTGTTTTAGAGAACGTTTGTGCCACTGAGTACCTTGCTTCTTTTGCTCTACAAAGCAAGTTTGGTACCAATTATCTCAAGATGCGAGAAAGCCAGAGCAAGAGGGAAGTTAGTATTCTCTTACCAAGTTTTTGTGAATCCCAGCTAATCCAGAAAGTTTGGAGCTTGTCCGAGCGTAGCAGCTTGGGTGTAGCGACTTTCTGCAGCATGTTGGTGAAGCCTAATGACATTGGCGAGCGCAACGTGGTGTTCATTATATATTTATTTACGTTGCAATTGTTAGGTTGCAAGAAGCTTACTGTTCGAGCCGAAGGAGATCCATGAAAGAGAATTATCGTCTCCGCCGAGCACGAAATGATAAGCGGATTCGGCCGTTCCCTTTTCTTTATGTAACGCAATACGAATATCGCCCGCTGCAGCAACTTGGAATACAATTGATTTACTCGTGGCCGACAAGTAAAAGGCCTCGCCGTCGTTGAAAGAGCCATTTGTGTTGTAGTCGACTCCTATGAATATGTTTATGCCGGGTACGAAAAAGTGCTTTTATAAATTCGTTACATAGAGGCACGGGGAAAAGGGGAACGTGTAACTTACCGTCTAGACAAAACAAGTAACTCTCTCTCTTCTTGTTGACAAAACCACCTTCTAGTACTGCGATCGTTTTCGATAGCGTGGTCGTTTCGATACCGTCGTCCGTACCGTCCAGCAGGACAAAGCCTGCGGTACTTAGGCCGCAGCAGGAGTTCGTTTTAGAACCTTTCACTTGAACTAGTGAACAAAGTATAATTGTTAACCAATACAGAAACGCTAAGAAGTTTCGTTCAGAGCTTCTTCTGCTAACCAGAATCTTACTAAACCTTAGTAGAATTGTAAGAAACGATATGCAAGGTTTCTTTTTCTATCGATAATTCAAAGGTGCTTCAAATAAGAAACAAACCTGTAAGAGTGAGAGATCCCAGCTCAGTTAGCTCCACTCCTACTCGGTAAGTAGTTTTCGAATTCGGTGCCAAACAGGCAGGCTGGGAGAGAAACTTTTTGTGGTTGGCAGAAAATATTGCACCACCTTTCAGTGCCATATGCAGTTGGGTCTAACAGAATGACACCAATAAATAAGTTTACTTGCCGGGTTTGCCGCGCTTTTTTTCCCCTATTGGGGAGCTTACTTGAGAACAGTTTTCCTGGTTGTTGTGCAAGTTGATGTCAATGATCAACTCTTCACCGAGACGAACTGTTGATGGAAGCTGGTAATCCAAGTCCCAAGGTTTCTGAGGCTCTTCCATCAAATATTTCAAAGTAGGGCGAATCCTTCCCGTTCCGTCAATACTAAAAACTTGCACAGTCCGCTGTGCTGCTTTATTGAAGGATGCCATTGGAATTTCCATTTCTTCCCATGTTGTATCGCTAAATTAGATCAGGTTTCAATTTAGGAATTTTTGCCTCCAAACATAAACTTCTATTGCAACTTGATGATAAAGAATGTTCTTACGTAGGTTCCAGACATTGAAGCATCCATGTATCTTGTACGAGTCCAAATAGAATAGCGTCGATGTCACTGTTGTTTTCTTCTGGGGAAGTATCGAGCGAGTTTAGTTGGGTAATGTTCACAAGGGGAGCCAATTTTGCATCGCTGCCACTTTCCCAACTTCCGATAACACACTGCATTTCTCCTGGGGCCTTCGTTATGTTGATCTTGAAAACGTCATTAACTGCGGGGCTTATATGAACCTTAACGGAAAGAAAAGGGGAGAATCGTGCTCTGAAGTGTCACGCCAATAAAGAGTTTCAACAACAAATACTCGTCCTTTATCCTCTCTCGGTCTAACGCGCAGTTGGAAGGAATCTTGAAGAATGAACCCTTCACTGTCGACAGAAAAGACGCTAATGACTGATCGCGGTTTCATCGACTCGGTAAGCGTAACGGTCAAGTTGAAGAAGTGTTCTTCGCTTGTGTTGGACACGGTGAGAAATTCTTGTCCCCAGGCTATCACATGACCAGAATCGGATGTGATGACATAGTTTATTTTTCCTTCCAGGAACGGACAGCTCGATGACAGAAGCAAATTCAGCAGCTCTCCTTCCTTTTAAAAGGGAAAGTTTGCAGCTTTGCCACTTGAATTTTGTTGAATTTATTACTGACTTGAAAGTCATATTTCGCCAAAGTTGGGAAAAGCTGGAACTGGCACGTTTTATTCATGTTGACATCGAGTTGCCTGGTAGCCAGAGTGAATTTATTATCTACCGGCTGCCCCTCTATGGACTCCAGCACAGCCTGTGGAAATGTTTTGGTAAATATAACTACGGCTTTAAAAACATATCCTAGATAAAAACCTGCAGTGAAATGTTCCCAGGGAGCCGTTCCAAACCGGGGATAATGAAGAGCTGAGAATGTGTTTTCCCAAATTCCACTGTAGTATTGTACAGTATGGTCTGGTTCGTTGGCTCTAGTAGTTCTAAGCGGACAAGTATACCTTTTTCTGAAGTCTTCGTTATCAACTGGAACATTGGGAAGAAATGAAAACATTTGAACCTACAAGACGTAAGAGTAACATTGTACAGAGTGCACATACTTCTCCAAGAAATGGAAGGTTTTCGTAGATTTCTAAACGTGTTCGTGGACTGAAGTTAATCTCCACAAAATGGGGCTCCCCGAGCGCTTCGACTAGTTGGTTGTCTTGTTGATTCCCTCCGATTTTTGTAGCAGTTCGGTCACGGACCTGGAACTGTTTGGTAAACTGGCTTCGCTGTGATCGTGCAGTCACGGTCCATAAGCCTTCAACAGCTGCTTTGCTCAGTTCCATTTGCAAGTTTCCAACGCCGAAGCGAAGCTCAACATTCTTCCACATTTTGACGGTGAAATTATTGGGATCTTTGACGACAACATCTGTGGCCAGGTCGAAATTTGCATATCCCGAATGATCGATCATTGCCACCCAAATCGATACTATGGTGAGAGATCAACACCTATTTCGAGACCACGTCACAAGAATAATAAAAGATGAGAAATACCCGTATCGCCTGCCTCGTACACGGAGCTTTCAAGCTGAATTTCAATTTTCCTCGCTCCGGAAAGAACTTGCATTGAATAGTCGTCACACAGTGAGCAGTTGGCTCCTTTTTCGTTGCAGTCGGTAAATATTTGCAAGTCGAGAGAGCTTCTTTTGATCTCGATCGGCAGTTGAAACTCAACCGGGGTTAATTCTTTGAGAGAAAAAAGGTCTGTTAACGTAGTTGTGGATGTGACTTCTAGTATTATTCCGGAACCTTCAATGTAAACTTTATTCTCCAGGAGAACCGTGTCATCAAGAATCCGCAAGGTGTAGTTGGCTGGCTTCTGGCTAGAAACCCAGACGACACTATTCGTTCCGCTGAGGACATGGCGGGGTACGAGAAAACTAGAAAACAATTGACCCGTTTATGAACAGGCGAGACTCTGGTTAATGGTAAAAGTCATTCCAGTACCTTCCACAGGAGTTTGACTGGAAGTCCTGAACACCGCCGTGACATATCTGGAACAGCGCTGCACTAAGCAACAATAGCCAAGTTGCAGAAGTCATGGCTACTCGTAGCTTCTCGGATGACTCTGAAAAGTTGGAACTTCTGATTAGGCAGGAATGATGTGAAATAGAAGTCAAACAGCACCACCAGCGGTCGTGCACGTGTAAACGTCATTTAATCTGTCAACAGGTTTAAACTCAGTTTTACTTGGAATATTTCGTAGGTCTATGAATAATAGAATAACTTGAGATGTGAGATAGAAAAAGCTGTTTATGTAAATCCTGATCCTTGTTGTCGGTGTAGAAGCAGGCTGCTTGTTAAGGGAACGTCTCAAATCAACTGTTTTCTTTCGATCTGGCCTGGAAATGGTTCGTGCCAAGGATTACTTGAACAAGGTATCTTTAGTAGAAAGTGAAACGAAGAATCATTATCACAAATGGTTGGAAACGCAGCCTATATGTATTCTTTGTTTTCTCCTTGTTGTTGTTTTTTTGGCGGGGCGACGATCGATACCCTTAAGTTTTTCTACGACGAGGCAAAAAACTAATCCTCTTTGAAAAGGGATTACCGGCCAGTCGCTACAAATATCTTGGCGTTGAGTAGCGAAACCACAGGAGAAATTTTTGTGGGCGTTAATACTTGGTACGTGTCTAGACAACGTGAGACTCTCTACGTAACGTGTCACTTGAACGGGTCCTTTTTCAATGCTGCTCAGCGTCTAATGCACTTTCCGGGTTGCTGTTCACTCAGCAAAGAAAACAGTCCTGTAAGTGATGGGATTCCGCGTATAAATGATCTCTCTTTTTCTATTGGTAGATAGCCAACTTGTACGACTGCACAAACTTGAAAGATCAATATATTTACAGTCAACATTCATGAATCTATACTAATATAAACAACCATAAACCGTAAAACTGGATTTTGGTACATCTAACTTAACTAGATTGATGTTCAAATTTGCAATGCAATTAGTAGCGTGTGGAGAGATATCGAAGTCCATCCGAGCTAAAACCCAGCTGTAGTATTTATGCTTTGTACAGCTGCTTCAGCTCAAAGTCTGGGCCAAAGTTGGGCGAAACAAACTTTGATTGTGTGAAACTTGGGTTACGAATCGAGTTCTCTTGTATGCGTCTTTCTTTGTTCTCTGTCCGGATGAAAATAAGCAGATGGAACAAGAAAAAAAAAACGGTTTTCTTGATACCCTCTTCCGTTTGTGTGTCATAACTCGTTCCACAAAAAACGAGTGCATCTAAGCGCTGAGACAAAAACAGTAAGTAACGTAATTCTTTGACAACTATAGCATGTTTCTGTGAAGGATCTAAGGATCTACTAGTTTTCTACTCCTACAGTTGAGAGCTATTACTGAATTACGGTCTGTAAGATGTAGAAAAGTTGAAATAGCGGAAGATTGTCTTACTTTTAGTTACGACTGAGTCATAGGACACCAGCTATTTTTGGCGGGAATATGTGAACGATCCGCGATACACGTGAGTTTGGCACCGACTGATCTTCTCGGGAGACGTCTTGCCGCTTACACACCCTGCACGCCCTGGCCACACACTCGTTCTTACACACGTACAAAACCCACGAGCTGCGGACCGCAAGACCGTACAGATTGCTAGTCAATATTTGATGACTAGATCTGTAACGGACTTGACCCTGTTAGATATTGTATTTCAGAAGGGGATCTCTTTGTCAACGCTTCTGTCTGACAAAGGCAAAAAAGGAAGCTGGATATTTTTCTCTCTGCCTCCCCAGGCTAGCTATGTTTGGACCTCGAGGGATCGTAAATTTCTCCACGCCCTGTCTCATTAACTTTGTGTTGGAAAGAAAAAAACCTTTCAGTGAGCGCCGCTAGACAGTCATATTTTCAAAACTTCATACTTATAAAAGCCAACGTATAATATAACAGCCTCGCTGTTGGTTCAGGAAACGAAACCGTTGCTATCAGAAGCTGTGGGGGTTGATTGAAGGAGTCGATTTGAGTCGGGGCATCATTGTAAGGAGCGAGTGTGCACCCAAGTGAAAGCTGACAAGAAAGGAAAGAACCAATGCGCTGCATTAACAATCAAATTGTTAGGCCGTTCATGTATGTGTAATTGCTTCCGCTGCGTTTAATGGGATTTTGTTCGGTCTTCTTGGCCGACGAGCGTAAAACTCACTTGTTCAGGGAATTAAACGGGAAAGTTGAACTGAAGAATACGGTACCATGTCCTTAAAAGGAGTCGCCTATTCAAGCAAAGGCTAATGCTAAAGAAAACTGATGGCGTTACGGAAAACGGTAATGTTACTGCCATCTAGCAGCCAAGCTAGAAACTTTGATGGTTATGTTGAAAGGCACATTTTGTGAAGTTGAAAAAACATCTGAGAAAAGCTTATTGAAGTTACACGTTCTTGATATGGATAACTTGATTACTCTTGTTAGCTAGAGACAATGGATGAATGCTAATCTCATTATCTAGTTTTGTACTAGAGACCTTATGCTCAATGAAGTATCGCTCGTGTGTAACAGATCACATTTGATCTTTTTTGGTGATCATTACATCATTACGGTGTTATTCATACGTCTTGAAAATTTTTTGTAGCAAAGCAGGCAACAACATCTATCTATCTATCTATCTATCTATCTATCTATCTATCTATCTATCTATCTATCTATCTATCTATCTGTCTGTCTGTCTGTCTGTCTGTCTGTCTGTCTATCTATCCATATATCTCTCTATCTGTCTGTCTGTCTATCTATCCATATATCTATCTATCTATGTCTATCCGTCCACCTAACCATCTATCTATCTATCTGTCTGTCTGTCTGTCTGTCTGTCTATCTATCCATCTATCTATCTCTATCCGTCCACCTAACAATCTATCTATTTATCTATCTATGTATCTATCTATCTATCTATCTATCTATCTATCTATCTATCTATCTATCTATCTATCTATCTATCTATCTATCTATCTATCTATCTATCTATCTATCTATCTATCTATCTATCTATCTATCTATCTATCCATCTATCTATCTATCTATCTATCTATCTATCTATCCATCTATCTATCTATCTATCTATCTATCCTATCTATCTATCTATCTATTTATCCATCTATCCATCTATCTGTCTATTTATCTGTTTATCCAAAGCGTTTGATAAATTGGCTCACATCCATTACAGTCATCAGAAGAGCAGTTGATCGTGCCATTATTATTAGTTGAGTACGTTCAACAAGTCGATGTCACGAACGAGCATTGCTGTTTGGGGATATACATGTCGAGTACGAGTACGGACCTGACATGACCTCTGCTGGTAAAAAATACGGTCCAATTGGCTGTTGCTGGTGTAAACAGAGCCCAAAGGCGTTGAAAAGAGACGTGCTGTTCTTGGCACTTTGCTTCCCCAATTGTTGCTTAGCAAGATACGGTCCATCTGCTGGCTTGTATTATTTTGCTGCCTTTGAAAAACAAGGCCGCATGGCGCACTTCCATAACAAGTTAATTTTGGTCTCAGCTCTGACATTTTATCGCAGCTTGTATCTTTTTGTATAACATCTTTGCCCTTTTTCACTGCGCACCGAAGCTCTCCTCGACGAGTCTTAACACTTCTTCGTATGAACAAACAGAGAGCTTGATGTAAGCTACACAGTTCAAATCAGGATTACACTGGGAATATTCAAAGAGGCTGATGATGACGCACGAGCCTGGTTTCTTATTATTTCGTGAAATTGTGACACGTATGCAAAAACCAGCAGGAACCGTACCCTTCCGTTTAACCATGCACATAGTTGCTTGAGATTTTTCTTTGGCGCCGGTTTGTTTGCTCACATATGGCTAGTTTATTGGAGCGGAAGTGAAAGTTTTTGCTTGACAACGGCTTCGGTAAAAAGACTGGAAGTGGATTAGCTAGAAAAGTCTTCGAAGAGTAACTTTAACGGGGAAGGCTGCAGACATTTGGTGTCGGCCCGCACTTGCAAGCCCCTTTCTCCGGCGCTATATAATTCTCACACTCACGCACTTATTGCAAGCAAGTTCTCAAGCTTCTTGTACAAACAAAGCTTCCAAGTATATCCGTCAACCGGAAAAGCTATCTCCATTACATTCGTTCCTACTTCTTACTTGCTCAGTTCCTTGCCTATCAATATCCGACCAATCACAGCGGCATATAGATATGCGCACATACTATACGTTACCGTAGATATATTCTACTGTAATACCGGTATTACTGGTCAATATATATGTATACCGCGTGTATGGATATGTATGTTGAACTGTATAATCTTGGTTGTTTCAAGAACGAGGAAGAACTTAGCGTATATACACATTTGTATATCATATATCCAGTTATGTTATAGTAAGATCTACTTGCCTATGTATGTATAGCTAGCTACTGAACCTGTCAGACTGTATTCTGCGTAACGACGATAAACTTTAACTTATAACAGCAGTAGGTTAGTTTCCCACCGAGAAAATTTCTCATATTGTTTCATCCATGTCTGCGGTTATTTTATTTAACACGCATTCCTTTCTGCAAAAAAGTAATAAAAAAAAACAGAATAAAACTTGAGAAGTGAAAAATAATCTTGCAGCTGAGGGGGGAAGATGCTGTTATTACTTCTCTTGGGGCGGAAGCCTTTATGGCCTGTTTTTATACGCGACAGACGATTATGTTTCTCATACCACACCATTTAGCATTTAACCCTCTCTTGTTTTTTGTCTCCCCCGTGTTGACCTTTGTGATAAACGAGCACTAGTGCGCAAGATAACTCAGGTGGTCGCTGCTCTGGTGGTCTTTTGCTCACTTTTAGTGCCAGAAGAGCTATTTCTTTCAGCCAAGCAGACTAAAAACAAGACCGCCCTTGCTTCACAGTCGCTAAGAAAGGTTTACTCTCTGCCACAGTTTAATGATGTGTTGAAGTGAATGTACAGAGTAAATAGACGGAAACGTATCCCAACACAGCAAGTCGACGATAATAAAACGTTCAATATACTTGATGCTGTGTAGTCTAACTGAACTCGTGTACCAAGACTATTGATATGCCATAACGTAAGAACGTAATGTGACAATGTCAGATAAAGAACAACAAGGTTTATTACTTAACCAAACACATTTGGGCGTGTTAATTACTCGTTTTATGTTTTCGGTAGATCAGAGCTTAAGTGTAGTTCATCTATTTCAGCTTTTAGTCTTATTAAGTTAAATCCATCTTTGTGTTATCCGTTGTAGACATCGACTACATAGCGGAAACTTCGTTGTTTGCCTTAAGCAGTCTTCCCTTTCCGAACAGCACGGCACGGCTGGTTTAACCTGAAGAAAGACTTGATATAAGCTTCAGTACTGCGTTGTTTCTCCTTTAGGTTGTCCTAAAGAAAAGAGTGACTTGTCGATGAAAACAAGGATATATAGCAAGACGACAGGGATATAGTTGAGGATAACTTTACGATGCGAACATTCCGCCACTTCAAAAGGGTGTGCACGTGCAGCCACATTTACGAGTTGAGAAAATACTTGCCAACATCTATCACCGGCAGTTTTAAAGATAGACAAGCTGTGCGCGCAATTAACCTTCCATTACTTCCTTTGCCGAATTCCTGAAATAACTGAGGCCCGCCAACTGCTTATTCCTCTAATGCACGCGTTTTCATGGTTCGTTTTCCTAATCTCCCATTTCCTAGGTTCTACTTCTACTCTATAGATAATAGATTATATGAAATATAAATACAAGTAAAGAAGCTGTAAATTAACAGCACTTTGACGGTTTAATTCATGCATCAAATTAATATTACTGAAATTAGTTTCATGTTTCAAGTTGTAAAATGTGCGCACAATCTAGAGCAAAAAGAAGGTCCTGAATGGCGGAAAATTATGTAATTCCTACACTTTTAAGACTTTATTTTGGCTAAAGTATCGAACCAATTTTAATGAAACTTCCACAGATGTGTTGAGAACTATCAAGTTTATTTGTGATATTTTTTGGGCTGCTACACGTTTACAATTCTGGGAGTTATAAGCCAATAACTTTGATACAAGTCTGGGATTTAGTCGAGGGATGTGTGGAAACATTCAAAGTTGCCAGCCCCCCTCCTTTATACTAATTATACGAGTATGTTTTGCCGAGTGCGACGACGAAGAAGAAGAGAGATTGGATCAGCTCCAGTAAGTTGGTCTGTTTTGGAGCGGCTTGTTAAGTATGACAGGGGACGAACACTTCAGTGGTAATAAAGATGGTAAGGACAAGGGTTCGAGGGGGTAGACACTCGTAAGCAGGTGCGCCGAAGAAGATCAAGTTTCCGTTCACACAAAAACGCCGCAATTCATCAACGCCCCCGAGACACTTCGCTTTTCTACCAACAAGAGCTAAAATAACTTGCAGCCGCTTTTAGATCCTTCGTCTTCCTTCTAAACAACTAAGCCCTTTGTTCACTTGCTGGGCACATCTTTCACGATATAGACCGACCTTAATTACCCTAAACGAAAGGGGGGCAAATGCGACACAATCGTTGAGATGTACCCTCAGAACTTATCAGTACCATTCACTTCAAGTGAACGCTTTAATTATCGTTTGCTTTTAATGAATTCAGCTTTTCCTTTACCCTTCAATTGTATTGGTAGAATACTCTTGGATGAGCAGAAATAAATAACCCACACGATTCTACAAACGGTGATTCTAAAGTTACTATTACTCTAAAGGCCATATGCTTAATCTCATTATAAGAAATCACTGGGGGTTCAGTGTTTCATGTTTGAGCAGCAGTGACGTAATATCAGATCGATGCTTTTTCGAAACACGTCTTTGTGAGACCTGTGGTTTAACAAGTTTGATGCTACTGAAAACGTTTGCTACACGCATTGTAGTAAAGTTTAAAAGGTAGCCATTAAGAATTTATTTACAATGATTAGTAAGAAGGATTTCCTGCTCTAACACGGAAACATTTCACTGGTGTGTTGTGGACATGGTAACCATAACGTTAGATGTATTTGTACAACAGGTAAAGATAATTCCTGTTCCAAAGAGACCAAGACTGTACGAAAATATCGATTGACAACGCTTGGTCTTCTTCAAAGCATTTCGTTCTGCGTACCCTTGTTGAACACAAATATTAAGATGATTACTTTCCAAGTTATACGTGGCGTTTTTCTACACGATGTGCTCTTCTTGACGATTAGAAACAAACATTTGGCCATAAGAGTAATTTGTCAATGTCCCAACGCTGTCGTTACAACATTTCTTTAATCGATTCGCTGTGTGAAAAAGCGAAATCTTTTCTGATTCGACGAACAAAAAGATGTATCTTTCCTTACTCAATCGGAGCAAGCTATACCATGGTATTAGCCATCAAGGATGTCAAAGTAATGGTATCGAGCTATACCGTAACAATCTCTGGGTATCTTCAACAAGACACGGCTTCCGATTGAATTTTCTTATTCTTTTTGCAATCGCCGTATTTACTTTTGCAAATCAAAATGATAATATCAGTTTATAATCCAATAAAAGCTATTCGAAACATTTCGTGGAAGTATCACTTTCCATATTTCATTTGGCTCGGATTTTGTCTTTACCTTCTTTCTTCGTTCTGCATGGGTATACTGTGCTAATTTTGCCACGGCAGCGAATAGAGGAAACCAATGAGCTTGCAGATCTTGGTTTCCGGGGAGGTCCTTCTTCTGGCTGAAGATTTAAACACGTGTTTTGTTTCAAGCTCGGCGACCAATCCGGTTCGCACGCAACTGAACTGTTTAAAAGTCTCGCAAGGATTTAAGAAAGTTAACGAGCCTACAACTTCTCGCCAGTCCGCCGTAGACAAGGAAACGAGTCACTTGCACAAAGAAAGCCAGAAATTCTCATCTAAACGTGCTGCACGTGACAAAATGTCATCAGCAAAATCATCTCGTAGGCTGCTGCGTACCCCTAAATGCGCCAGATGTCGTAATCACGGTGTCGTTTCGTGTCTCAAGGGTCACAAGAAACTCTGTCGCTGGAGGGAATGTCAGTGCACCAATTGTCTGCTAGTTGTGGAAAGACAGCGAATCATGGCTGCTCAAGTAGCTCTCAGGAGGTACGTTGCCATCTAACAACTACCGTTTCCTCATAGATTCTAACCAGGCTTTATCCGCGTTTACACAGGCAGCAGAATTCCGAGACCGCTTCCACGGCTAACAAAGAGGCTCACAAGGCAAAGCTGAAGACTGCTGAAGCCCTGTTAGCCCAGAAGAGACTCTACCAAAAACATCTCAAGTCGATGCAGCAAAATTCTGCTCCTAGGGATGTGCTTCAAAGTAAGTTTACCTTGTATGAATTCACTAGATATAGGCTTGTGCACTACCACATACCACGTGATGGTGTTGTCTAACATAAGCGGTTCGTTCAAGTTTCACACATTCCTGTAAAACTCCTTATGCCCTTGAGTACATGCGTGTTCTCTTGTTTCACCTTACTCTTTACGGCTTCATTTTTCTCTGATGTTTCTTGCGCACATGTGCAGTGCAGTCGACTGAGAAAACCAAGTATGCAAACTTTGAACTCTGTCGGCGTACTCGCTTGACCGCAAATGATGACAGCGTAGTTCCAATTGCTCAAAAGGGCGGGTCAAGACACGTGCTTTCATGAACAAAGAGAACGCTGTTTAAGCTTACACGCCAGTATGCACAGGGTACACGACTCTACTCTAATTACAAGTGAATGGGTAAATGTAGTACCGTACTGGTGCAGTGTGAAGGAGAAGAAAAAACCGAAACCTCTTCGAAACCGAGAGCTTTGAAATATTCGCCTGTTTTGTTGAATTTGTAGTAAAATATTTTGTTTTTCTTTGTCAAGATTATCAGCAGTGGATAAATGAAGCAGCCCCTGCGGAAGGAGCGGTACCTGTGGTACCTTGCCTCAACGACAGGATGAGGAAACGGCGTGCTTTTGCTGATAAAGAAGTGGAGCTTGCAATGTTCCAGCGCGAACAAACGGCAGCAAAACTTCAGCGTTTATCACCTACTACCATGATGCCCAAAGTACTACCTATGTGGAACCCGCATCCTGGAATAGCTCCGACGGCACCAGTATACGGGTTCTTCCCCTCGGGTACCCAGCAAGCGCTGCAACAACAAAAGGAACTTCTGTTCCGTTTGTTTCCCTTTCATAACCCTGCGGTTCTGGAACTACTTTGGAAAAGCGCCGGCTCCAGCATGGATGTCAGGTCTTCGTTAACGAAAACTATAATAGAACAGGAACAAGCGGATACTTCAAATGATGGATCATCCAGCGAGCGAGAAGATTTGGACGTCGATGACAGCGAGAGTGATGTTAACATAGACGTGGATGAAGAGGCGGTTGCAGAGACGACTACACCGCTGACTAAAGTCAGAACGGAAGCCCCGATCAACAAACCAAAGTTGTCCTTCTCGGTAGAATCGATTATAGGAAAAGTGTAGCACGTTTTTGCATTTCAACAGTGACCTAGTCCATTAAAGCTTTACCGCTACACCTTAAGTCAGTATTATCATTCATGTAATATATGATGCTTAGATGTAACTCCCATGTGGCTTATTGTTGAATTTGTTGAACTGCCTGAATTACACTGAATTACACTGAATTACACTTAGATTAAGTTTATGATTTTGGAAACTGCCCGTTAGACCGCGAAGGTTCAGAAGTTTCAAAACAGACATGAGATCCAATTTCTTCAACTGTTAATCCGATACCGAGAACGTATTGCATTGGAAAGTACATGGGGTAAGAGGGGGTTTTTATGAGTGGGGCTGGTATTATATTTCGGAAGCGCTAATGGTGAGTACGGTCCCACGCTGTCTACTCAGTCCGATTTGTTTTGGCTATATCTGAAACTGTTATAACGAAAACTCAAAGGTGTCTAAAACCAAACCAGTTTTCTGTTCTTTGCAAGTTGCTCACTTGTATGCTCGCCTGAAAAGGTCAGGTGGAATTCTTCCGTAGAAAGGACACGCATCACAACACTTCACAGTGTGAGACTTGACTTCAGAAGATTTACCTACGCTCCATGCGCCATGCTCTTAGATGACAAGTCGCATATGTTTTTACCAACCAAGCGACACCCTCCCACATGTCGCTACGGCTTCGTATCACTTTACACTTTTTTTTTTAAATCTGCAGCGATCTCAAACCAACTATTCCTTGCTGTCAATGAAAACTGGAAGCTTGCATTGAACAACTGATTGCCATATATAATTTACTAGCTAATGTTGTTTGGTAACAACCCTGGTAAGGGTATAAATGACCAAAGACAGCTGTTTCATGGTTTACAGCAAGTTTGACGGGGCTAAGGTATAAGTTTTGAATCTTACCCAAAAACTGATTCAGTGTCATTCAGAAAGTTTGCTTTGTGTCTTAAGTATAGACAGACAGATCTAGATAGATTCCGAGTTTGGGGGGTATTCGGTAGGAGTCGTCAAGTCATTTGTAAGCAGCTATTTACTTGAAACAAGAGCTCTATCTGACCAGGCGACCTTTGTTGACCTGTTGGCTTCCTGCAAGGGGATCGCACTCGGAAGAGGTACAGCTGGAGGGAACAGGTTTAAGTGATTGAACAAATAGTTCAGTTTGTGCCAATTTGGCAGAGGAAGGAACCAGTTCAGATGGGAGGCGAGAGAGATTAAAAGTGTTACATTACCGGAAGGATCTTGTCATCGTTAGTGAATTCTTTTCGCTCGTCCTCCTCCACCCTTTCTTGGTCGACCATCGATAAATACATTTCCCACCAGCCGTACGACTAATTAGACATCCGCACCACCATTTCATGTTCCTCATTACAACTGTATTGACACTCGAGAAGTGCAGCTCAGGATTAAGGGAGAGCACACACCCATCTCGACCTATAGGTCAAACTTCTCCAATATTAACAGTCCTAAGTTATAGCTTTATAGTAACATTAGTAACCAATCAAAGATCCGTCTTAAAACTAGTATACTTACAGAATTACACTGAGAAATTCTAGCTAACATCCTCGAAACTAATTTAGACAATAGTTTCTTGAAATGCAGAACTTGAAAATGAGAACAAGAAAAGGGTTTCACACGAATCAGTGAATTTCCCGCACTTGTATATCGGTACACTGAATTAGTGAACCAGCGTAAGAGAAGTAGATTAGTATAAACCAACCCAAGTATCTCAACAGTCTGTGCCAGAAGAAAGTTCGCATAAGCCAACAATGTCGGACATCTAGGTGACTGGGACAGTGCCACTGAGGCGAGTGTCAATTCCATTATACTATTAAAACTAGACCGCGTTAATATTAAGGCGAAGAGGGAAAACAAGTACTTAACTGAGCTATCATAACAATTATGTTGCCACATAACTACCATAAAGGTTAAACTTATTGAGGTCAACTATGTTTCCAGCAAAAGTGTTCTATTAAGAAGGAATGCATTCACGTATATTTCAGTGGTATTTCAGCTACGATCAAAACTATGTTCTGGAAACACCTTTGTAGCTACAATCAATGGTTTCTTCCTTCCTTGTAAGTAAGTCTCTAGTTTGATATCTATTGAGATGGCCTCGAAACGTCAGCTATAAGTAACGCTAAGGAATGTCTATGCGCCATAGATTCTGAGCAACAATGCTTAGCAATACTTTTGTTTGCGACTTCTTGAGAGTGTTTACCACTCTTCATACTTTCCCATCTGTAGTGTTCTTCTTAGAATATTATCAGTTTGAGATCAGCAAACTTGCTTATCTAAATATCAGCCTGTCAAAGGTACAACTTACTTACTGTTGGCCTCCGTTCCTCCTGCACCGCCTGCAGCACCGTTCGCGTGTCTTAAGAGGACCAATTTTTCTCCATGGTTTGGACATTCCCTACAATTTTGACGCCCCTCTCCACCCTTCTTTTTCTTTTCTTTCTTAACCATCCATTATCCTGTGTCCAATGTCAACGCGAAGAAAGAAAGCACCCGCAAAGACACCTAAAGAGATCAGTGTCCCGTGTTTTTAAAACTTTCAAAACAGGGACGTATTTTGGATCCGTCTGAAGATTTTATCTTGTTTTTGCACGTCATTGTGCGCAAAAACGGAGGCTTGTTCGAACTTCAAGAAAAACTACCACACAGTGATGCATTACTTAACTATGTACCATGGCCAGTTTGGAAACCTTGAAATCTTCCACTTGAAGAAGTACTTACAACTATTCCTTTTAGTCGCCTTTCTTATTGAGGGTACAGGGCTACAGGCAGGTATAGAGCAACAACTAAAAAGGGCTCCTCCGAGAAAAAAAGACTAGTAAAACTAGAACTTGGAAAAGTAATAGTACTTAATGTACCTGTAAAGTTTCGTTCAAATGGGTTCGTTAGTTTTGCGAAACATAAGATCCGAAACGGTAAAACTCGTCATAAATTTCCTGCTTTCCAGAGTCGCTTTTTGCTCCAAGACCGTTACATGAACCCTTGAACCTGGCGACTAAACCAGTTTTACACTTTATAATTGTGTCTGTTAACAAGTTTAACTAACTGGTGTAACATCTCGGTTAAGACATGTCATAATTGATATAATGCTGTTTTCTAACAGAAACAGACGAATATCACGGAAAAGATAGGTCGCTTGGTGAAACCGGTTTTTGACGTGGGAACAGGAACGTGCCTGAATTGATAGGTTGGTAACAGCAAGGCACGGGAAAAGCCAGAAGAGAGGCAGCAGATGGAAACAGGTATATCTTCGCATAATGGAATAATCTACTTTCACGCTGGGGTCTACCAATCTTGTGGCACGTAGGCCTTCGAAATCTCTAGTTTCCTTTTGACCTTTGAGTCGTTCGTTTTCGTAGTGTTCACCCTTGTTACGTAACTTAGTATCGGGCGTATAATACTTGCGTATATTTTAGTTTTTGCACACCCTTTAAATACATTTTATTAAAGTGTTAAATAAATTTACCGTGGAGCAATGTTATCTTTCCGAGTTACGTTATGTACACAATAGAAGAATTTTTTGCATGACTTGGAAAAAACGTGACACGGAAATGAAACACATAAAAGAGAGACGGGCGACCACTTGTTTTCCTTTTGTCAATAACATCACGGTGGCTTTCTAGAGTGAAACTGCATGGCGGGTGCACAGGTGGGAAAGGGTTATTTGCACTATTGAGGCCAGCCATGAGCACAGAATGACTTGAAGAAACAGAGACTTTCAAAAGCGTTCAAGCTTTCTCGAGAGCTGGACGTACGGTTGGGAGCCTGGAACAAAAGCGTCCCAGAGTACCTCTTTGTGCAAGAAATACCAAATGATGGTAAGTTCGCCTTTACTCCTACTTTGGTGTTTGCTATTAAGATAACTGAATCTAGTGTAAACTGAAACCCGCGGCTATGTTTTTTGTTGTTGTAGGTTCGCAGGCGGGCTTTTAACCTTTGGCTCGCATCCATGGCCCTGCTGCTGGTACTTTCACTGGCGACTGCAAGCAAAATGTGCGTCATGGAACCGATGACTCTGACACATAATGCCAGAGCGACTATGTATCCAGAACTGGATCAGATCTTTGTCAGTGTAGAAGTGCCAGCTTGGAAGAAGTTTCTCAGTGTAATGAACAAATTCTTTGACATGACGGTGCTGATATTCATAGTGTCGGCCATATAATTCGGTTATACCCAACTTGTTCGGTTGTTTCTACATGTTGATATAAAACTGTTACCGTGCTGTCGCAAGAGTCTATATTGAAGATAATTATTCTTGTCTGTTATGAAAATAAACAAAAACTGCTGTCTGCTTTAGTTGCAACGTGAAAGCTACGCTGACCTCAAATAATTAAGGACCAGAAAAAATACATAAATTTAAAAAGGCGCTTTCACTTGGAATAAAAAAACTCAAGTTTCTCAGCACGTAAAACGTTTCCTTTCTAAACCTCGCTCTGGTTTACTTCAGTTATATTTTCGTGTCTAAAGCCGCGATTGTTTTGCATTTTAACCAACAACGAAATGCTCCGATGAAGCAGATTGAAACTTTGTTGCAGATTTCACCCTCCGGATGTACCAGAAGATAATTTAGGATATTAATATTTCGCAAACAGTTATTTCAAAGCCGCCTCGAAGCTTGCGTGCAGTATATCGTAATGACTGTTTGGAATGAGTTTGCAATTTGTGTCATGAAAAGATTTTAACTGCAGAGAGGAATATATAATCAACCCGACCTGTACACGGCGACTTGTTTGCCCCCCCCCCCTGCAAAAATTTCAGACCAAATTCAGATATCTGCTACCCGTTCTTACTCTCGCGGTTTCAGTAGAACATTCAGCATGCTTCTGCTTCTGGAACTGGCTCACATCCAGCACTTTCAGCACGCTGAAATCGGATTCAGTACCATTTAGCATGCGTAGCAGCAGGTCGGACTCGGGCTAGCGTTTAGCAGTATTTTTCGTCAGCTTTCTTGCATTCAGCAGCAAGGAGCATGTTCAGAATGTAGCAGCATGCGATTCAGTAGGGGACAGGGAATGCTGAATTTTGCATCGGGTGATTCTGCCAAACATACATACGAGTTACTCATCTGCAATGCAGCAATTTGCTTTACAGTTTTCCCTTGTGTAGTAGCAGCTCGCCATCTATGTATCCAGCTAAACCTTGTTGATTGCCACACAGAAAAAAACTCAGTATACAAGATTAAAACAGTCTAAACTCTGAACCTGTATAACAGTAAGCTTTCTAGACGGAAGAGGGCTTGTAACAGCACGAGTATGTTGTAGAAACAACAGAAGTTTATATCGTTTATTTGGACTCGCATTAAAATGGTGCCTGGATGTTCAGTCACGGGTCTGTCTTGCTTTCCTCTTTAAGTTAAGAAAGTAAGTAAACTCGTAAGCATAATATGAAGTTCAGAATAGCTGAGAACCCTTTAGCAGGGTTTAACATGACTGTTTACTTAAGAGAAACCCATTGTGAAATTTCCCTTTGCACCATAAGGGTGTTCTCGCAGTCATTGCCGGTAATAACATGAGCACCTTGTAATATATATCTTGTATTATATCTACAGGAACATTGTTATAATGATTTCCAAGTTGGAGATACAAAGAGAATTTCGGTTGCCTGTACGTTTCTGATTCATGTATAGGGTTCTGGTTTGCTTAGTGTGTTCAGCGTTTAGTAGTATCCGTGACCGTACGAAGCGGGGTAACCGTAGCGGTAATCAGCAGACTGCTTAATGTACTTGCTGTGGTAAGGTCCGTGTTCGTTGACCTGCCAAATGTAATCAGTCGAAGTTAACCGTGGAGGCTAGCTGTGTATTGTGTATTGTACGAACTAGAAGTAAACCGGCTATAGATACGTAGTTATGAAGCGATTCTAGAAAACTAGTCATTAACAGGTTTAGTTCAGAGTTCAACTACACATATGCATCTGAAATGTTATACTATGGAAACGTAAACTATCAGGTAAACTATCTGTAAGCTATATCTAATATCTACTCCCAAAGTAAAGTCGTCGAGCGTTATAGTATATTTACGCTGTATTGGTAGCTGTAGGGCGTCTGGTGCACATCAACATCGGCTACGGCATTGTAGTAGTAAGGAGTCTGGTAACCATGGCCGTAGCTAGGTCCATAATGACTATAACCATGTCCGTACGGACCAGCAGCATAACCATAGTGACCAGCGCTAGCTACGGCGCACAGGGCAGCAACGAGCAGTACGACCTGTAATGTCAATTAAACTGAATTAACCCGTAAAGACTTGTAATAAAACTTAATACCAGCTTTGCCATCTTGTTGTTGAGTAGACTTGTCAGGATTGACTATATTCCGATTGTCAATTCGCCGCGATATTTATAGTGGCAAAGCTTTATGAGGCACTTTGCACATTGGAGAAATGGCCAGAGTGAAGGTTAACGAAATCGGTGAACCGTGAAATAAGTCCAGGCTCTGTTTGTGAATGTCACTTTTCATATCATACCATTCATGGCACTGTAGCTCTTATTCCACGGTCACTTGGGTCTTTGTCGCACAAACGTGATAGGCCATAAATAAGAGAAGCAGAGAAAGGCGTCATATTCTTGTCAAAGTTCCGGTCTAATTGCGTTGGAATTAAAAGCAATTCGTTTCCTCCAGTTCGGTATATCGCATTCATATCCTTTCACTCTCTTTGAAAACGTTTACGATTACAATGATCTTAAGTTGTATAAACTGTAGTCAAGCTCTAACGCTAACACTATATAAGCATTTGAACGTAATTCTTTGTAGAGATACGATACTTTAATATATACATCGCCATATAGTATGTAGATAGTAGGATGCAGCGTCCTTGTAGGTGTTGAATTGAATTAGATTACTTGTACTGTATACAATGTAAAACATTATGATGGTTAAGGAAATATGACAAGAGAGGTGAAAACTTTAAACGAATATCACTTGTATTGAGTTGACGTCAGCTTATAGTAAAGTATTGTACATTGTACTCACGGAACATACAACTAATTAATCTGAGGCTTTTTCCTCTCGCTTTTTAATAGGAATGGACGGCGGATTCAATTTGTAGCGGAGGAACTCGAGAAGCTCTGGACTAACAGCGTGAGCTCCAGCGGGTTCTAATCCGGGATGGATCCTGTCGTGCCGATTATAGGAAAACCCATTACCCACATTTTCACGGTAGATGACGTCAAAGTCTTTGTAATAGATATCTTGGTAGGAATCTTTCGAATCCTGGTTCGCAGCAGGATTGGGCAGGTCGTTCTTGGGCGGAAAGTTCGGTTCGTACGTGTTGGCATTGGCGTCCTGGTAATTAGAGCCAGCGAAATAGCTCAGCGTGGGCTGATTCCTGCTTTCCAGTTCGTCCGGAAAAATAACCCGGCCCCGCTTGACTAAGCTCCCGTCCGACTGGCCCAGTAACAGAATTCCGGCTAGGATGGCGCTCAACACCTGTTTTTATCAATATCATCATTAGACTGTGTTATTTAGGATTGTTACAGTTAATGTAATTGTAACAGTTTGCTGAAACCGATAATATGGAATCTTTGAGCTGTCGTTGAATTTAAAGGATGACCATTACAAATATATGAATTCTGTGTTAATTCCGATAACTTACTGTTTGATTTACTATTATTTTAACTATTTTTAAGTAATATTGTATAATTTGTTAATAAAGAAGATCATTCGAGCCATCTGTGAGCGGGAATATGAAATAGACCTTCAGAAACGTTACTAAAGTGAATGAGAGATCGAATTTTCGAGTAATTAACTACATTTATTGTATGCTACTTTGCAGTAATGTTGTACTCGAAATGAATTGTAGTAAAATAATTGCACAGAGCGTAAATTTAGCTCTTCGAACTCCCGATCGATGCCGCTACAGTAGGTTAACCTCTTTAGTCAAGGTTGTTATACGTCCGTGTAACAATTTCGCTTCTTATTTCGAAATTAAAACAGCGCCACAGCGTTGCAGTCAACAAAAAAACCTTAAAAACTCATCTTACTGAAAGCCTGAAACTATAATAATTGAAAAAAGGTTAAACAAAGATATAAAACTCACGATTTCACGGCTAGGAGATCGGCAACTCATTTTCCCACTCCAAACTACCGAGAAAACCATCACAAGAGCGAGACGACTGTTACTTGAAACTCGTTGTTTTCTCACACGTCACTTATATATGCACGAGTCTCTCAGAACAGGTTGTCCTTAAGAGCAAAAGCGAGAAAGTGGTTCAGTTCGCAGGTATTGTTATAGGCTGTGTACCGTGCCCTCGAACTGGATTCATCGAATACTTTGAAGTTTGATGCAATCTATCGAGCTTCTATAGAATTTGTTGTATGCATTTGCTGGTTAAAACTAGTGATGTCAACGACTCGACTCGACTCGACTTTCTGGCCCCGAGTCGAGTCGAATTAGAGTCGATGATATGTGGGCCTGAGTCTAGTCAAAGTCGAGTCGAGTCGGCTATTTCGACGTTAGACCCCAAGTCGATTTCGAGTCGACTTGCAAAATCCCTTAGTCGAGTCGAGTCGCTTGAGATCCCTAGTAATAACCCATGCTACGTTTGGTTATTCCTGTGCTAATTAGAGGGATGAACGTAGCATTTCAGTGGTTCGGAACCTAATGGATACAAGAATTGCAGATGACTTGAACTTCCGCAAATTAAGCTTCAGACAATAGCCTTTGAATTGAGAAATCGATATTTACGAATCAAATGCCATTTTACCTACACGCGTACATTTGTCCAGTGCTGACTCTATTATTCTAATAGTTTCAGTTTAATATACTGAAATATTACGGAGATATTTTATAGTGAAACAGAATGTGAATATTTGCGAACAATCGGTTTGACTTGTGGTAAAGATGATGAAAATAACGGAATAGAAAATGAAGGAGCAGGAAAGCCTGAAACCCTCTCATGTTAGTTTTTATAAACTATAACTAAAATTGCAGAAATTATTTTAACCACTAAAATTACCGAATTCTTAAGCATCTCCTTAGCTGGGCATTTGGAGAATTTCGCTAAAAATGCTAAGATTACTTACATTATTCATAATATTTCAAGTTAAAAAGGTAACTGTAGTTTAATCACGAACTGAATGAATTGAAACAAAGCAAAGGCTTTGTTTTGACGGCTTGATGATTGACTTCATCACTGAAACCACTACTAACAACAAAGTTCAGTCAATCAATCAACAGTATCGAAGTAATATCACAATCAGTGCTATCAAAGTCACAAATATGGAATTGGCATCTCTGGTAGTGAACCAACGAGTAGATGACGTCATAACGTATATGGTTGATCCGGACAGGTCCATTGTAGAGAACAGCTTTCTTTTCCTGATCTAACGAACCTCTTTCTTGTTTTTTCACTATCACAGAGAAACCAAATTTTTTGCACAAGTTTCACTTTCACTGCACGCTGTTATCGGACTGAAAGTATTTATAAACAACAAAGGCTACTTATAGCTGAAATAATGCGTTCAGTTCCTGGTTTTCGCTCGGATTGACATGTCTCTTTTGCGTTCTGTTTACTCGTGTGGTTTTTACGGTGTTTCTTTGTCCGTAAGACCGCGTCTGACGTTTCACTCATTAGAAACGCTGAATACGTGTTGTAAGACGTATGGTCGATATGTTTGTTGTCTGCTTATGTAATAATAACCCGCTTTAAAAATCCAGTGTCTTTTCCGGGTTTGGTCTTTTTCGGACTCGAAAAGAATGAGAAGCAATCGATTTCAGTATCGGGAATAAAAAGACTAAACAATCTAGCTTGAAATCTACTATGTTCTACTACCTCAACATCGACTTGTCGGCCTCATGATTGTAAGAACACTTATATGCAGTATATATACAAATATTAGTGTTAATTTGAGTTTTAATCTAAATTAACCAGTATTCACTTAAGTATTAATGATTGTATCTATGTATTAAATCAAATGAACCTTATATGTCTTATATGCGATCCGTATTTCAAATATACTTTATTAATTTTGTTAAGTTTAAATTAATATTACTTAAAAAGATAAGTGATGTATGACTTTACAGTACACTAGTCCAGGTTAGTTAACTCCAGGTTAATTATAATATTATTAATTTAGTGTAACTTAAATTCAGAATGAACCCGTCGATATTCTGAACTCTTTCTCCAGTATAATTCAATCATTCAGAGTAATTCATATATAATTTTGCATGAATTGTTGTATTTCGTTGTACGTGATGGCAATTTTCGATATTTTCGCATTCTTGTGAAAACGCTCCGGTTTCATAGAGAGACACGAAACCGGCTCTAAAAATGTAATTGGTAGTTTCACAGTTGTTGCTGCAACAGTTGAGTTTTAGTGTCCCTCGATGCTTTTGTAAGAGTGAAAGTAGTTCACTTTTAACGGAATAAAACTCGATTAGATTGAAATTAAAATTTAACGAAGTCTCAGTCTTGAATAAAACTGTATTCCTATTTTTATGAACTCGGTTACAACCGCTTTATATTTCTAGAACTGTCCAACATCTATCTATCTAATCTATCTATCTATCTGTCTGTCTATCTGTCTGTCTGTCTGTATATCTATCTGTCTATCCATTTATCAGTCAACCTATTTATCTATCCATCAAGCTATCTATCTATCCATTTATCAATCAATCTATCTATCTATCTATGTATCTATCTATCTATCTATCTATCCATGTATCTATGTATCTATGTATCTGTCTATCTAACTATCTATCTATATCCATTTATAAATCAATCTATCTATCTGTCTATTTATCTATCTATCTATCTATCTATCTATCTATCTATAGATAGATATCAGATCTATAGATCTGTCTGTCTGTCTGTCTATCTTTCTATCTAGCTATCTGTCACTATCTATTTACCTGTCTGTCTGTCTGACTATCTGTTTATATGTCTAGCTATCTCTCCATCTATCTATGTACGTCCATGTGTATCCATGTATCTATATATTTTAATTTAACTAAATTTTGCGTTTCGAATAAAGCAGTATTTCATATTTCCATGCCTTAATTAAGCGCTGTATATTTCCAAAACCTTGTCCCTGGAACATGTTCTGACATAACTTTAAAGCTTAAGGAATTTCGTCGTCATCGACGTCACTCTTATGACATCCGCACGTTTCGCACACCTGCAGGTGGCTGCCTTTACATCCGCGCAGGTCGCACAGGTCCTGTCCCCTCAAGTGCGGAAGGTCGACGCCGTTCCACCAGTAAGGATCGTTGTCCAGCATCCATTCGGGTGCCGTTTCGGAATTGCGCAACCAGACCAGTTTAAGCCACGTATCCATGTGCTTATCAGAGTCACCTTTTTATCGCAGGTATAAATGCATCAAAGAAATAGCAGGGATAAACCAGACAGAATTTATGGGGGCTCCTCCTTTGAACTTATTTTTTTAGATTTACAAATCATTTAATCTTACCGGTATTACGGAAATCTTCGAAATAACAACACGTTCCAGAGCCACCGTCATCGTGATAAGAACCGTGGCGCAGCTTGCCAACGTAAGCCACGGGATGCGTACTATCGGCTACCTCGTAGCGACCAGGTTGACGAGTGTACCAGCCTTGATGCTGGTAGAAGATCACGCGATCTAGATTGGTTCCGTTTCGCACCTTTGGGTGGGAGTAATTACGTTTAATATTTAAGAAAACAGCTTGACAGTTTGAATGATATAACTTATAACGCTAGGATTTTAGTAATACATAAATATCTATGAATAGTGTAATGGCAGAACATAAACAGTTGAAAATATAAATGCTGGATAGATAGACAGATTGATGGATAGATAGACAGATAGATAAATAGATAGATAGATAGACAGATAGATAGGTTAGGATAGAGTGATGGTTAATCATTCAGCTTTTTTTACTCCTCTGACACAGTTTACGTTCTTACACTACAATCACAGTTAATACGAAATAAGTTAGAAAGGTTTTCTCGATATTTGAAGCTGTATTTTTTATTTGTATATTCAGTTAATAGATTCATATTTACTTGATCTATTTAACCACTTATATTCGCATAAGTATTGAAATAACACAGGTGTGCTAAATAGAATAATGTGGAAATCGAAATGAAAGATGGAGCCGGTTTACCTTGACAACATAACGGGCCCAGCTGACGTCACCCCCATTGGAACCAAGGGGACAGTCATCTTGGTAACCGTAGAACACCCAGTAGGAAAAATAATAATCATCGCCGCACTTTTTAGCTTCGTAGTAAGCCGGCATTCGACCGTCCATTATGCTGATGTAATCCATGTTGCAAATCTAATGAGACATAAATGAATAGACAGCAATTAAAAGATAGATAGATAGACAGATAGTTGGATGGATAGATAGATAATACATAGATAGATGGGTGGATAGATAGATACATAGATGGATGGATAGATAGATAGATAGGTTGATAGATGGATAGATAGATGGGTAGATAGACAGATAGATAGATAGATAGATGGATGGATCGACAGACAGACAGATAGATAGACAGATAGATAGACAGATAGATAGATAGATAGATGGATAGATAGATAGACGGATAAGAACAGACAGATAGATAGGTTGATAGATGGATAGATAGATAGATTGATAGATAGATAGATTGATAGATAGATAGATTGATAGATAGATAGATTGATAGATAGATAGATAAACACATAAATAGATGGATGGATAGACAGACAGACAGATAGATAGACAGATAGCTAGATGGATAAATAGATAGATATATAGATAGATAGAGAGAGAGACAGATAGACAGGTAGACAGACAGACAGACAGACAGACAGACAGACAGACAGACAGACAGACAGACAGACAGACAGACAGACAGATGGATAGATAGATAAATAGATCGATAGATAGTAAATAGACAGACAGATAGGTAGGTAGTTAGATAGGTATGATATTCATACGCGGCCGGTAAAACCTCCTTTGCGTAAACGGTAATAGTCTTCAGCGTTTCCGGGCAGGCATTTGCCTAACGAGTCTCCCTGCGTTTGGTCGAAGCGGAACCGCGGAGCGAATTGCAGAGCCAGATCATGGTATTCGCTCACTTCGTCCTCGGCTTGTAAAATTTAACACAAAATCACAGCAAATTAAAATAAACATAATGAACACATAATGCCTCAATTCAAGTCAGTAGAAATCATTTTATATTTAAAGTTAAATTATACAACATACGAATGACATTAACGTAAATGGACGAGGAATACCCGCGTTGAGAGTCGAGTTTTAAAGAAAATCAAATAACATTACTCGGGAAATGTCTTAATTAGCTAACTAATGGTTGAAGCCAACAATTGACCTTGTTATGATTGAAATTAAACAGTTCTCTTCCATCAGTCTATCTATCTTTCTCTTTCTATCTATCTATCTATCTATATATCTGTCTGTCTGTCTGTCTGTGTCTGTCTGTGTATCTTTATCTCTATCTCTATCTGCCTATCTAGCTATCTATTCTACCTATCTGCCTACTTATCTATCTACCCTTTGACTTGAGAAAAACTATCTAGATACCTATCTATCTATATCTATCAGTCTTTCTATCTATCTATCTATCTATCTATCAGTCTATCTGTCAGTCTATCTATCAGTCTATCTATCTATCTCCCAATCTTGTTACTCATAAACATACATAAAGACGGCAATAAAATAGTAGTACAATCAAACAACCTAAATAAATTAGCAATAATTTTTTCAAGATTCACGTCGGAACGAATAAATAAGGTTCTGTTTTTCTTTACCAACGATGGACGAAACCAAGAAGAACAATACGAATGTTTTCAATAACATGGTCGTCTTCACAATGCCAGCTTCCTACAATTATCGGCCGTTTTAAATCCTCAGAGTACACGTCTTAAATCCCTTTATGGGGTATTAAAGAACCCGGAAGAAAAAGCTATCGAGTTGCCTGATAAAGTTATCTTTTATGCAATAAAACTCTTATCTACATTCGATTACCTAGATTGGTTCGACGAGTCAACGTTCGTGTATTCTGAATATCTAGTAAATAACACACATGTTTATGTTCCTTTTGATGTTCACCGGAAAGAAACGCTTCCAGTTACTAGTACTACGTGTTATATTTCGGTTTAAAACACGTATTATATTACGTGTTTCTTTCACAAGCTTATTTGATGAATGATACCCAACAAATACTATTTGCGTGATTTAAGAAATAAAAGATTTGGTGTTCCTTTGTTTTGGATTCGTCAACTGAAAGAAGAAAAAACACACAAATTGTTCTACAACTTGCTAAGATCGGGCCATTCGTAAAGCTCCGGCAAGGCCGACTTGTTACTGTAGTCGAAATCGTACAACTGCGCCTCGATGAAGGATCGCTTGTCGCTCGGCTCCGGATACGTTGAAGCCATACCTTGTGGAGAACAATACTTGGTTTTAGCTAATTTTCCCGTTAATTACGAAAGGGTTTGATTGAATTCAAAGGGAGAATGTTGGAAAGTTACCGTTTTTATATGCGTGTTCTGCTATATATGTCGCTATGTTGAGGGAACATTCGCGGATTTTCTCCAGGGGTGGATACAGTCGACCCTCAGCCAAGTCCGATTCGGTCACCAGCATAGCCAGTGCCTAAGATGAAATTACAACTTGGATTAAGGAAAGAGCGTCCTATCACATTTCATGTTTAATAACCAGTTCAGTCTTACAATTATCGTGTCTTAATAATAATAATTAGTAATTATCTTGTCAACTAGTCTAATTGATACAATCTAACATCACTATGCTTCCAACATATTCATGTCGACCGACTGTTTCATTTCATCTCGTCGTTTTGAAATGCATCTAGTGTCGAGACTGAATGTTTCTGTAGCGTAGCTAAGTCTAAGATCACCAATAACTATCGGTACCTGTGCGGCCAGCAGGAAAATTTCCTCGCCGATGTGGCGAACGCCCGCGCAGACGACCCCAAGAGAAACGCCGGGAAAGATGTAGGCGTTGTTTCCTTGACCGGGATAATAGGTCTTGCCGTCGAAAGTGACGGGAGGGAATGGAGATCCACTGGCAAACACAACGGTGCCCTTCATTGAATTCAATTGAAAGTGAATTAATTATTAATTATATTTTTTAAGAAAGCGATGGCGCTGATTGGTTCTAGTTGGTAAGCTAGCAACATACATTGGTGTATTTGAATGCGTCCTCAGCTGTGCACTCGGCTTTGCTAGTCGGGTTACTCAGGGCAAATATGACCGGCTGCTTATTGAAAGACGCCATGTCCTGGAGAATCTGCGGAGTAAAAGCTCCTCCGATGGCCGCGGCGCCAATCAGAGCCGAGGGTTTGATATCGCGGACGATGTCCTCCAAGTTCTTCAGCGGAGTGTGGTCTTTGGCAAACTGGATCTTGTGCCCTGCATTGTGTCAATCATGTAGAAATTTAGAGAAACTAGTTATTATCCATGACAGGATTATCACTAAGATCTCAGATTTGGAACTCGGATCTCAATTGCAGTAAAAGTGACTGCTAATAATAATACCTGCAACGCCTCCTTCAGGTCTGTTGTTCACTATAAGACCTTTGGAATCGACCATCCAAATTTTCTTCAGCGCTTCCTCCCGTGGAACTCCTTCGTTCTCCATGGCCATTACAACTAACTGTGCAATACCAATCGATGCCTGATCTCAACAAGAAACAAACGACAAAAGTTAATGACAAACCAAACTCGATACACCGAGTGACAGAGAGAGGAAATCGAAGTTTTCCAAACCTCGCCGGCGCCCTGAAAGAGGAATGTATGATCACTCAGTCTAGTCTTGGTGACGCGCAGAGATGCTAGAAGACCAGCTACCGCCACGCTAGCAGTACCCTGGATGTCATCGTTGAAAGTGCAGTACTTGTTGCGGTACTTCTCCAGTAGCCTGAACGCATTGTGATTTCCAAAGTCCTCAAACTATTCATTTGGAAAGAAAATTAATCTGTTTTCATAGACTTTAATTTGACAAGTATTAAAGTTATACCGATTCTCAGTAAAGGTTTAGCTGATAACGTGTTAACGTATGGAATAGCTCGTTCATTAAAGTATCGTGTTAAGTTAATTAAAACCAACTAATCCAGTAGAACAGGTGAGAACTAAATACTTGAATCAGGGTGCTCTGGCCGTAACGATTGACGGCCGCTTGCATGAATTCTTCGATGAAATCATCATAGGCTTGTCCAGTGATTCGTTTATGACGCAGGCCGATGTACAGGGGGTCATCCAGCAGCTCCTAAATGAATAATTTCATTCTTTATAGTGATTTTTCAATAAATTTAAGTAATTCTAAATATTAAGCAATAATTACTTGGTTATTGGTGCCCACATCCAGGACGATGGGTAAACACTGGTGCGGTTTGATTCCGGCCAGTGCGGTGTAGAGCGCCAGTTTGCCAACCGGAATTCCCATTCCGTTGGCACCGAGGTCTCCAAGGCCAAGAATCCTCTCACCGTCGGTTACCACAATGGCTCGAACATCCTCTTCCGGCCTGAATGCAACAATTGCGTCAACAAGGAAAAACGATTTCACAAATCTAACTTCACATTTCGAAATACTAATTTACAAAATTAGAATGAAAACTCGTAATTGTATATAGTTTATTATTATATCTATACAATACTAGTATATGTATCTCTGTTTAGTATTAATATTATAGTAATATGAATATAAATCGTAATTACAATAACATTGTAAAACTATATATATTGCTACTATAGCTATTGTATTGTAGGGCTGTCAAGCGATGTCGACTCGACTGAGGGATTTCGCAAGTCGAATCGAAATCGACTTGGGGTCTAACGTCGACAATATAGCCGACTCGACTCGACTTTGACTCGACTCAGGCCCACGTATCATCAACTCTGAGCTCTGACTCGACTCGACTTCAAGACCTAAGACCATTGACTCGACTCGATTTGCAAGTCGACTCGAAATCGACTTGGGGTCTAACGTCGAAAATATAGCCGACTCGACTCGACTTTGACTCGACTCAGGCCCACATATCATCGACTCTGACTCGATTAGACTTCAAGACCAAGACCATTGACTCGACTCGACCCAGGGCCAAATCGAGTCGAGTCGAGTCGGTGACATCACTACTGTATTGTATCGTATATATTTCAGTTATTTAAGCTGAAGCGATTATGCAAAGAGCCGTTACCAGTTTTTCAGGATGCTATAGACGTGGCCTTTATCGTGGATAGTGATGAACAGTCCGCGAGGTCTGCGGTAAATTAGACTAAACTTCTGACAGGCCAGACCGACCGTCGGCGTGTAAACGATCGGCATCATCTCGTCGACGTTTTCCGACAGCAAACGGTAGAACAAGCGCTCGTTACGTTCCTAAATTCAATGCATTTTCTTAACAAGGATGTTTTTTTTAAATTCATTTTTAACTTTAACTTTATTATTTACTTATGATATAATTAATTAGCTATGACGATTTTACTTAATGACAATTTATTAAAACATAAACTATCCCGAAGCTGATTACTTACATATGTGTTTGATCATACTAAATATTCTATTAATAATTTAGTACTAATTGAAATACATTAACTTTTGAGTTAAGTTAGGCATAATAAACTAAAATAGGACAACTAATTTGCTTAAATTGTTTTAACCAGTTCATAAAATTCGTTTAAGTTATTCAAATAGCGAGTAGCTTGTAAACAAAATTGAATATGTCTTGTTGATTATACCTGCAAGTCGGCCAGATAGATGTACTTATCCAGGTCTTCCTTATAACGTCTGATGCTCAGCTTGCACAATTCCACCTGTTCATCTTGGGTTTTGATGCGCGGCGGAAGGAGTCCATGAATCCCAAGAGCTTGACGTTCGGTCAGAGTGAAAGCCATACCCTGTTAACAATGATAACAATAGAAACATTACAATATAGCGCCCCAACAATCAACACAGCCCGTTGTTTAACCAAGTTTACTCCCAGTTACGAACCCCATCTGGGCCAATCAATACCACGAAGGACACGGAAAGGTCACACTGGAAAACCAAAGATAAATACCTTGTTAAGACGGTGATCTTTCAGATGATCAATTCCTCGTATAGTCGACGGAGAAGCCCCGTGACTGTCACCTCGGTAGTCGCTATGGTAGAAAACCCTCTGACTTAACCGGTCTGTTTTGTAACTATCCGCCATGGTGAAGAGAGACTGCAGAGACGCAAGGAATCGATTCTCAGACGCCCTGTATTTTAAACAATAAACGAAAGAATAAAACTGCTGTTTGTGAATATTACATAACCGTCAGGTTGTCAATACTGTAAACACTACATTATAAAAGAGAGCTTTTCTTCTTACAAAGTCGATTACAGTCCGACGTACCTAGCAACACGAACTGCAGCTAATCCCAACAGTCCTTCAGTAACCGGAACAGAAGGAATGATTCTAAAAATAGCACTCGAGTCGCTTTTGGACGTGTTCAACGATGGACTAGCGAACGTGTTTTAAAAGCCTAGTCCAAGGATGCCCTTGGCTCTTATAAAGAGAGGCTACGCCGGTGTGCGCAGCGCCAACGACTTGCAACTAGATTCTGGGAATTCCTATACTAAGCGCCAAAGGGAATTTTCTATATTTCAAAATATGAACTAGGTCGAAGGCGTGACTTTTAGAAAAGAATATCCATAAGAAAAGAAAACACCGTCCACTCACGTGCCAAGCCTCTTTCGTCTTTATGATGAAACTGAACTAATTAAAACTGGGTTACGTGTGAACGGAGAAAGTTGAGGCAATTTTCAATTGGTGAATCGATAGAGGAATTAGGCCGAGTGTGAGGAATCACAGCGCTTACGTAAAAACGCGCCACGGTTTCCTATTGGGTGAAAAGTGCCCGCGCTCCCCTGCCGAGCCCTCCACGCTTCGTCTTAAAAAATAAATTTGTCGACCGCGCGTGGACATTGAACAATTCAAACTTAAATGCCACTTATCTTAATTCTATGGAACTACGTATGTGAAAATAGCTTACGTTAAGAGAATAGCGAGGCAACAGAGAAGTGTCAGCGCCTGTAGAATGACACTGATCAGTAACAACTGTTTCAGGTTGACTCTCTTGCACTGGAAAGCCATGTGACTGTTTCATATCGAGTCAAAGTTACCGAGTCATTGCGTCAGCATTTCCACTTTCACTAGTTTGGGTCTGTTTGCTTTAGAGAGCTTTTTCTTATTTCAGTAATTTTAACCGAATGAATTTTAAATTGAACTTGATGAACTGACGTACACTTCAAGTGCACGTTTCAAGCAAATGTCTTTTCTTCAAAGAGTTTTGCGATAAAGCGAAAGTAGACTCGTGTCAACGGTGGAAATACTGGTGCTCTTCAAAATAGTGCGTTATTTTACCGCTAGATGGCGTTAAAAATTCAAAACGGACCTTCCAAATAGAATGTTTACCAAAGCGATCTTTACCGTGTGTTCTGCTCGTGATTTTTCTTGTAGATTGGCGGCTGAAAACAAGCAACACTTGCCGTATTTCCCATGCCAGTTTACGTGGCAAAGAGAAGCAACCAACTGAGAGCTCATTTTCTCCTGCCGAAATGAATGTTTCACGCCAAAAGAGAGACTCGACTGTCACTTTTAGCCTATTTGCTCTATCAGGCGGAACTTGTAGGCGTTTCTTTTTGAACACGAGTCGATTTCTGCGTCCTCATTAACTGACTCACAGTTTACAAAGGTAAGTCGCTTTCCTTTGGTTAATTTCAACCTTTCAGTTCAGTCAGCTAATTATCTGCGTATCGTTGCAGATAGGGGATACAGTCCAGAGCAGAAAAAGGGTTCGCACTCGTGAAGAGTTGATTGCTTATTACTCCTAAACTTGTGAAGATAGAGTAGCCCAAAAAATACCGAATATATTACTAATACTACATAATGCATTTGTAAAGTTTCGTTGATATTGGTCTATTGGCTTCGCTGTTCAGCGAAGCTAATAGATTATTTCAGAATAAAATCCTGAAGTTTAGAAAATGTAATAATTCCCCGCCATACTCAAGGTCAGTCGTAACTATTAGTTTTATATGAGGCACACAGTTCTAAAGATAGCTTCCCTATATGGCTTTGTTGTTTCTTGAGTAATTAAATTAAGTTATTGGGAACTAGAACTTTGTGGCTGTCAGCGCACGGGAGCAAAAGAGAAACGAAGGAGAAAAAACAGTTGAGGGAATTTTACGGTTTACTGGTTGAAGAGTATATACGAAACAGCAGCGCCGATTAAGATGCATAGGACATAGGTGGCCCTTACACAGGTTAATGAGAAAGCTGGTCACGCTCCTGGTTGGCCGTATTGCTTCTCGTGACCCGACAGTTCAAATATATTTCTCTCAATGGTATTTACTCGTGCTCAAAATCTGCCGAGTCGGGAAAATTTAAATATTCTTGCACGGCTCTTACAATCCATGATCTTATTATAGATTGTGCACATGACACTATCTCATTTATTATGCACATAGATATGAAAGAGCACACAGCAGTTTTTTTCTTCTTTCGTGTCCATTTTTATTCTCGTCTCTCTCTCCCTGGTTCTTTCCTCTTCTGGGTGCTTGTTTTTAGAAAGCACTTCCTCCCTCTCTTTTCATATTTCTTTTTCTTCACTTGGGAGAATGGCAGCGACATATGATGTGTCTGATAGAGCACGTTGTCAACACAATAACCCTGAGAGCCCATGGACCGAGAAAGTTTTCTCATATCACAAGGTTTTGCACCATATATTCGTTCGTGTTTGCTCCACCTGCCTTCCACGTACACCAACAGCTACAAAAACTAATTAATATCTCGTTGGCCTGTTTTCAGTGATGCGACGTGGGGATTGTCACTGTTTTACGTTTCTCGCGCCCTACCGTAGATACTGTCGAAAATGGGAGACAAAAGTTTAAACGAAGCAGTGTTTTTGAAGAAAAAAAACTAAGTTTTATTCTATTATTATGCAAGGAGAATATTCGTTCATGCATGTCGTATCAGAGAGTGGATTGTGAAGGCAATATACCCAGTATTACCAGGTCCCAAGTGCTGTGGGGGAAAAATAAGAAGCAAGACAGGGGTGAAAGAGGGGAAAAGGTGTATAGTTATTCGTAGCTGGTTGCTCTTTTGAATTGTAGATTGACTACGTTTTGGTATCTTGTTGTTGCTTATGACACTTTCCCATCAAAAGACAAGTCGCTGGGATCCAGTTTGAAAGGCTAATAGAGTTAGTGTCAACTAGTGCCTGTGTTGCTTATACAGCTCGCTGCATTTGCATAGCAAACGATGATTTGGGAAATTTCATTCCCGTCGTCAGTTGCAGAAGCAAAGCAGCCACCAAACTCTCATCCAGATCCCGTTTCAACTAACTTTCAATCACAAACTTCTTACGTTAAGCGCAGTGTTCATCGTTGCACAGCACGACAGCAGACTAACCCTTTAAAGCTTCATTACACTGTTTTCTTCTTAATCTAGTAGTTTGAAAAAAAACTCGAATCGTCAGATTGTTACCGTCTACTGAGTATACGAGATATGAGGTGTCGTCCTTTCAATATCATTAGAATAAAGACGCGAGGATCATGTGAAGTATTCGTTTCCTTCTTGAATTACGTCCTGTTTAACTGCACCGGGCTGCCCTGCCTTTTTTTTTACCTTCTTATCAAAATAAAAATCAACGAAGTTACAGTTGAGGAGTAAATTTGACGCGAGGTGGTGAATAATGAACCGAGAATGGGGCAAGCAGCCAAACCAATTGATCCAAGATGGATGGCGAGTCTGTGTTGTTTGGTCGCAATGAATGCGTGAGAAACGAGCGTACACCAGGTGTAACGGAAGCACATTACACACCACACAGTATTTTAGCAGCCGCATTTCTACACCTACTTTATATAAACAACGCGTGTTTATATCGTCGTATAGATCCCGACGATGCGCAGGTTTTCATGGACTCTCAATGTTTTGCTTTGAATACACTCCTCATAAAGGGCCTGTTATAAACAGCTTCATCTGTCAACTTTCGTGAATATGCAACTAGCAACTTTTAATTGGTTTCAGATCTTTCTAACGAGCATCTTTTATACTAGCGGCTGCTCTGGAAGCTCAAGTAAGAGGCGGTCCTGTGGCGATATATATGTGTGGGGAGTAACCTTAGCAGCAGACAGTCAGCTTTCGGGAGCCTCACATTGCGCACGTCCCCCCTCGCAACTCTTTGGTGTACGAAGCCAAAAAGCAAACCTCAATACAGGAAATCATCACTCCTGCGTAGGTACCTTATATAGGAGAAGCCGACTCGTTCTAAAGTGGAAAAACTGCGACGATGAAAAGTGAAGCAGTTTAAGGGCTTCCGCCACAGGGAACGTGTAAGTCTGCTCACCGGAGAGAGCACATAACAAAGTCAAAGGTAAATACCCAACAAGCACGAATAAAACTGGCGAAAAATGTCGTTTTTGACCAAAGGACAAGGCTTGGCTATTTGGGGCAAACGCCTCCCGGATTCGTAGTTTATGGGCGTCCGATAAGAGAGAGCTATTCTGTTGATATCTAAGGAAGACCTCGCCTGTGAAACAAGTTGCCTTAAAGATCAACCGGCTGGCCTTAACTCTATGTGTATCTTGTAGTATTACGCTAGACTTGTTTTGTTTGGCACCGACATCCCTTGAAAAACATATTGGTTTAAAAGGCCGGCTGTATGTCGAATAATGCCGGCGTGAGAACTTGGTCAATCCTGACACTCTGAGACACACAGTGGATGTACCAAGAAAAACTTGGGCGAGCAGAAAAAAACAAACAAATGCAACAACGTAGGACAGCAGCTGGTAGTGGGGCTTAGAAGTGCCTCATCCCAAAATTAACGTTGCTTCATATGACTAAGTGGATTGTTCTCTCCAATCTTAACTAGGCGGTCCTGCGCATTAGGGATCAAACGGGGGGCCCTCACGTTTTCGCCCAGCGATCCTTGTGGAAAAAAAAAGCTTAAAAGAATTTCATTAAGGACCTTTCAACCTCAATTTACCGTAATTGTCTAAATGAAATGACGCGAGGCATTCTGACTTCATTCCTGCGGATCACGTCAATTTCTGAATCTGCGGACACTTCCCCAGACTCATACTTCAATATGTTTCACTGTTTTATGAACTATTAAACACGAAAAGTTTTTACAACAATTGCCGTTGTAGGAACTTGAAGGATTATTCTTGACTGTAAGTTTTCTACCGAACGTATACATAAGCATATTATGTATGCAAAGGGCAGAAACAAAAGGGAAGAAGTAAAACTTCAGGATTATCTTCGACTCGAGCCGCTGCATCGTAGTTTCGGTAGCTTGAAATCACTTTCATGCATTACTAAGTCCTATACCGATGATAGTATAGCATAATAGGAAACACGATAGGGCAGATCGTAAAGGGCTTTGAATGAATCATGTCCTTTTTCATTGTTTGACTTCGATTCATCACGACATGTGAGGGTTTTAGGCCGCGTTTACGTCAAAGCCATGTCGTTGTTGGTTCGGGTACCTAATAGCTGTACCAATGGATGCTGGAGACAACTGAAAAGCTTTTGTTACTGTGCCAAATAATGAGTTCCTTGTGTTCGCTACCCATTAGATTGTAACTCAAGAAGCAAGTTATTAGCCGACAGTACCGGAAGCACTAGAGGAAGTAATGACATCGGCGAGTTATCAAGATATATAGTGTTGAGATGCGTAGGATATATTGACGGGGCTTTTACCGCATCATTTATCAACCTTGGCTACATCCATTGGGGCTACGTTTCTCCAAGTTGCTCACGCAGACTTGCTTTCCTACTTAATACAGTTTTCATGGTGTGTGGCCCACACGAAACTGCTGCTGTTGGAGGATTAGGATGGTTAATACTTCAAAGGTCGTTTCACTTGGAAGAACGGAAAAGGCGGAATGGAGGGTGGGAGGGGGGGAACAACAGAGATGTTCCCGTTGCATAAACTCTAGTCATTGGCTCTCTTTCAGGGTCTGCATCAGCCGCAAATGGATTCAAGGCGGAAACTATATCAATCATGTATTGAACGCTATGCGACGTACTTACCGCGTCACTCCACACCCTTCTCTAACCCTTTTCTTATACCTTGTAGATGGTATTGATGTTAACGAATTAAACTAACCAGGAGCTGCGCCATTAGTTACGCATTCAGGATTTGCCAATGCAAAAACTAGCAGATCAAAGACCTGCTGAACGACCTACTGCTTTAACCGTCAGCCTACTGAATCTGGGCGAATATCAGCAGTTCCTACCTCCATAAGCAACCGCAGACTGAAACCATAGAGCTGGTTGAACTGCTGGTAGACCTGCTGGTTTTTGCGCTGGGTTAAGCTTTCTACAAGTAGATTAAGTCGAGTTTTTCCTCGAGATTGTACTTTTCAATATCGGCTTTGCAGAGCGCGAAAAAAAGGGCACAGAGAAAGTATCTAGCCTTGAAGAATGATTTAGTGCCAGTTGCCGGTCAAGTCTTGTTTAATAACAGAGATATATCGGTCAATAATTTTGCAGATTAACTCCTGCAGGGGGGTTTCGAACAAGGAAGTGGGCTCCATTTGTCACGCAAATACGTGGCAATAATGCCGTCACAGCAATGTTAAATAAAGCGGAGCCTTGTGTATAAATCTTTCTTGTAACTTTATAGAGGCAAAAGAAACAGATAGAGAGAGAACCTCTATCATCACAGCTATTTCTATTGGCTGGCACGTTTTCACTGTTGGCACTGCATTTCACGGTCACATGCCTCCGGTTCCTTTGCAAAAGGCAACTGTTTTTCCGCAGACAGACGAGAGAGAGAGAGAGAAAAAAAAAGGGGAGCCGTTTAAGGTGGGAAGAATTGACGGGAGGAACAAAGAACGGATCTGTGACGTTTGGTCGTCGTCAAATTCTTGGGGAAAAGGAATCATCGGTGCAGTAAAGCGCACCAAACACTGGGATGTTCCGCTTAGCCTATATGGCCCCTGCCGATCTTTTCGCTACAAGCTGTCGAGCTAGCGTTACCAGAAATAATAAAAAAAAAGGTTTGACTTGTAGAAGTGATTCGTTAATTCCGCACTTGCACAGGCTCCACACTGGCGAACAGTGGGACCTCTTTTTGGCTGTTGCTGGCCAAAGGTCCTTGTGAAAATATATATTTCAGTTGCTAAGAGTAACGAAGAGAGAGTAGTACAGCTCCTTTCAGACGCTTTTCTGCGTATTGAAAGAAGGCCAAAGGGATGCTCAACAGCAAAATTGAAATTCTCCATTGGTGAACACAAGGCGAGAAGTGGCTGACAAGTAAAACGAGAGGAAGAAAAAGGAACATTCAAGATCAACAAAAGCAGCGCAGTTCGATTTACTTTGCTTTGTTACTTGACTTTCAGTCAGCCAGGGGGCCGGGGGGGGGGGGGCTCGGTTGTCACTGACTAAACAGGGAGAGGGAAGAGATTTGGGTACATTCAAGGGCTTAGGACTCGCTTATCCTAGCTTTTCATTAACATGATCAATGATCCGATTCTGGTCCTCGATTTGAAGGCGAACTCCATCAGGGAGTCTTGGTATTATAGCCATAAGCCGATGTCTTTATCCGCACACGTTGGGTTGGTCTTAGTCCGCAGGTTTTAGCTCGTGGAAAAGGGCGGTCGAATATAGAATTCTCCTGACATGGGAAGGTGTGAAACAAAAGCTCACTCTAAGTCAGTACCGATTTAACAAGATGGATTGCTATTCTGGAGTAAACAAGAAAGTTGTTAAGAACAAAATAAGCGCTTATTGGTATGCAAGGCACAGAGAAACCCATTTCCCAGGGACCCTTTTCATTTCATTGAGTTTTTCGCCAGCTCCCCTGCGCCCATAATTCAGAGTTGTCCGCTGAGCTGAAGATGGCCGTAGAGGTGAAAGTTCGCGTGGCTTGTGAAAACAAAACAAAAAAACCGTTGACAAAAGTGCCATTTTTTGTGCGTGTGATGCTGTAATAATGGGAGGGGTTCCATTTGTGACTCCATTGTGGAGGTAGACTCTTGGTTCTTACCCCAATATGACACCTCGTTGGTCAAAAGAAGTTCATTGCATTCTTCACATGTTTCTCAAGTTATGCACGTCACCGCGCGCACCGTATTCTTCACTTGGCATTGTTCGATCAATCGATTAGGAGCGGCAGAAAGAAATCGATATTCTTTTGTTTCGATGAGAGAGACGTGGTTTTCTTTTTTTTACGAGCGTGGCCTTTCTTATAACTGGCTGCTCCTCCATAATGTATTGCAAACCCATCAAGTAGCAAGGTAGACATTGTCATCGTCTTGTAAAGAATGGAGACAAAATTGGCACTAAAACCACTCATAATGCCCGAGGAATGCAGCAGTTTGCTCCTTTTCTCACACCGCTCTATCTACTCCTTAAATCAATGCTATAGGCAGTTGGTGGTTGCACCAAACAACACGTACAGTTCTTACCTCCAGTTTTTGAACATTTGGAACGAATTTACTGTACCGCAACCTTAAAAAAAAGTTAAAAGGATGAATGGAACGAAATACCTTAACGTACAATTTCTTTAGGCATCCTTAAATATCAGAATTAGACAATTTCTAAGAATCCGATCTTATGTTATTATTACTATAAATTGTGTCATTCTTATTATACATATGTTATTAGATATATTCGCCACAGGACTTGACTGCGCTACCCTGAAACACATGTTGATCTATTAAACTTGAAAGTAATCGTATGTGTACTCAGTTATGCTAACCAAGTTCCGCGCAGATCCTTTTAGGAGGGGTTTCGCAAGTCTGAAAATCCTCAGACACTTCAGCCATAGTCTCGTTGAAAAAACTGAGTAAAATTCTTTAAAATCCCAATCAAAAATATCCCGACAATCCCTAAAAACAATCGTTGAAAATCTATACTAAAAAAATCCTGAGAAAATCATTTTTACTATGCGAACACGTATCCGTGGACTTGCGAACCTCCCGGAAAGTTAATGTCGAAGCGTTTGTTAACAGCTGTTGATCAATAGTCACCGGCTAAGGGATGTCACTTTGGATGTATAAACGGTCTCAATGTCTACGGGTCAAGAGTCAAGCGAATATTGAAACAGCGTAGCTGGCATAATAGAGGGGAGGTAGGTTCATAATGTTGGTTTAATTCCCAGTGCAGCGTTTCATGGCCGAGCTTCTTTTAGCAAAGGACAGCTGCTGGTTGGTTTTGTGAATTAGTAAATATCGCGTCGCACGTCGATGATCACCGAGGGCGATGTTACCAACACGTGTGCACAGAAAAGCAAGATAGTCTCCACACGACCCTTCCTCTACCAATCTGCTGATTCTGAAGTAGAAAAGCGAATTGCACCAGACTTGACTCTTCAAAGAAGGTTGTCACCGGCAGATGGCTATAAGGCTTTTTTTCTTCCTGCAAATTTCACTCTCATGCGAGAAACACAATATCGAATTTGATACCGTCGCGTTTACGTGTATAATGGCCAAAGACTCGCCCACTTACGACACACGCAAGCTCTTTCTGATAGCATTTAAGGTTCCAAGTAACGGTAATTTACTAGAGAGAGAGAGACATCTTTTTTATAAAAAAAAGTGGCAGTAAAAACGAACGCTGAAATAAATAAAGACACTCTTGTGTACATACTTTTATTATTATGACATTGGGTTCCCCAAGTGAGCCGTACGGAAGGAAGATGTCTCGGCGGGGGGAACATAAGCTCCATGCGCATTCACTTGCACACGCAAAGCAGCAATGAGAATACACACCGTCTTATACCCTTTCATTTGCAGAAACCTTCAATGAAGTTTCTCCTTCAGAATTACGAAGAAAAATGAAACACGGAACAACATCCAGACTTAAAGTTGAAAAACCTCCCAACTACAATTTGGTACTTTGGACTCGCCAGCTCGTTTATATTTTGGTGGATCGAAAATTGTCGACAGTTTGTGATGCTTTTTGCGGGGAAAGTTGCGTGCTTTTCTTAGCATTCGCACGTTGTTCACTCTCGGGGAAACTTTTGACGAAAACCAATTTCAAAATAAAAACTTAACTTTGAAACATGATTTGCAGATGCACACTGCAGTCGTCTGCATTACATTCGTTGGACTTTGTATTGTTCACGCCGTGCATCCAGGTATGCAAACTCATTTGCATGCATATAACTTTCTTTCAAGTTTAAAATCTCAGTTTTTTTTGTCGTCCTCTTTGTGTTTCTTTTCGGTTAATATATAAAGTATAGCCTGGACTTTTGTAATTTGCGAGCCTCTTACTTTTTAAGGTGTACTTAATGAAACCTTTTACTGCCCGTCTGAAGTATTTAAGGAGCAATTTTGTCACTGGGTTTCAGGCTGCGACTGCGTCCTCTTTTCTGGCACCTATGGACAATCGCACGGCCAATTTATGAGCCCCGATTTCCCGCAGCCTTACGATCCAGCGCTCGGCTGTATACTCTACACGTTTACGGGTCAGCGGGATGAAATTGTGGAAATCACCTTCAGTACGATAGATCTACCCTACAACACGCAGTAAGTTGCTTTGATACAAGTTTCACTTTTCACATAGTTCTTCTCATTACTGGTTCTCGTATTTGATAAGGAAAGCCTCAAGTAACCCATTACGAGCTCATTAGAATAAGAACCTCTCGTAATTAGCAAGTGCATAGTAGCAGTATTACGAACACGATACTGGAGAGTCTGAGAGGTCATATGCCATTTCGAATGTTAGATCATAGCCGGCTAGTATAATAATCTTAAAAGGCGGCTAAGTATTGTAGATGCATGCGAAACACGTCCTGTGCGTTAAATTTTTTTTCTAGTAGAGCGGGGCCAGATGTAGGCAACTTGAGATGGTTTCTAGCTCTCTTTTACTATTGGCTAGAAGTCTTTTGTTACGAAGTTATTCAATAGGATTCCAAGAGAAGTTGCAAGCAAGTTGGACCAAATAAATAGGTTGTCGGAACACGTTGCAGGGAGACGGTCGAGCAACCATCGGCGTAAATCGGGGCTATAGTGCTTAGGTGATCCTGGTAACTTGCCTTCTCCAACTGACCTATCATTTACCTCTGTCACATAAACTACCGATCCTAGAAAGTGAGTAACTCGAATAAATAGAGCTGAAACGTAGCAGCAGCAGTCGCTCTCCTTTGAGAGAAACGGCGCGAGTTGGATCTTGAAAGAGCACTGCATTTCATTTCGTTGTTTACAATGCTCTTTCGTACACTACTTACACTTGGTTCATGTGTAAAGCGAATCGGCTAAAATGCCCGCTCGATAAAAAGTCCTATTAAAACCCTGACTGAAAAGTTTCTGAATACAAATATTGATCCGGCCGGAACGAAGAGGGTGATTCCGAAGTGGTTGTAAACTAGTATTACCCACATAAGCGCATATGGCGGAGCAATGTAAATGAGTGTAGCAGTTTTATTTCCGCTTTCAAGCTTAAAAAAAGGGAGACGAGTTCCTCTGAACAATGATATGGGAAGCTTGTACTGAATTACGTCCATCCCAAGAAAAAGACTTCCCATTATAACTTGGCACTGGAAGCATCTTTACGGGGGAAATTATTGATTACTAAACCTCTTGAACGAGAGTGAATACTGGCCCAGTTCCAGCTCGAGGATCTCTGCGTATTATGCCCTTCTCGTTTGACTATTTCCTCAGTGTAGACATGAAGGGTTAAACAGGTGTGATAACTAACTTGGTGCGCACACCCCTCGCAAAGTTGGTTGCTTTGGAAGCAGCTTTGTTGGTCTAATGCCGACGTATTTAGCTCCAGCTAGACTTGCCAATTAATTAGTACTCATTTACGATTAATACCGCTACCTACCATGCACCTCTTCCCTTTAGAAAGTGGTTCACTATACAACAGTAAGATTACCTTTTAGAATGGATAGTTCCCATAAGTTTTGCTCAACTCTCAAGCCTACCATACCTTGCCTTGTTTTTCTGGCAGCGACACGGCGCACCCTAAGAAGATTATGGTCCACGAATAAAAAGTTCCTCATCATTGGGAATAGTTTCATGGGAAGAATATAGATTAGGCGAAATGCTGCGCATTCGCCCCTCTGTCTATTTCGTTTGTTTTGACTACATGTCCCCTCTTTGTTTGCGCTGCCTTATGGAAGGAAAGCAATTTTTTCCACGTGTGAATTCACCTTCCGTGTTTATCTCTTCAATATTTTTCTTTCTGCCGACTACGTGGTGGACATTAGATCAAAGCCTCTGCTGCCAATCAAACACGGAAGAGCGAAAAATTGCCTGCATCCAAGGTGATTCTCTGGGTTGGCATTTATAGCCTTTCAATGGTATTGTTATTCGACGAATAAACCGCTGTGTGCGGGAGCGATGCTCTTTTCAATGCAAATCGATGCGATTTAGAATGCAGTCGTCCCCTGAGCAAGGTCGAGGACCCCACAGGGGAACCGTATCAATCAGCATTTATATATAAACCTCATGCTATATAACCACGAATCCGAAATGCGTCCCCATTCAGCTTATCTCTAAGGTAGCGCTACCAGCTTGGGCATTTATCTAATTAGTTGATCCACCCATTCAACTAATGATATTATGCCATACTGGAAAGCAAGAGGGAGATTGTGCGCATTCTTGTAATTAACATACTTAGCCATAAAGTTTAAAAGTTTCCAACAGAAATGTACGTACAGATATACCGTGCAGCCTGGCGTATAGATCAATAGATAAACCTTTCGGTACAGTTTAGTAGTATTACAAACATAAGAGTAATAGCGGTAACGTCGCTTATTGCAACGTTTCGTACCGAACGACTAGTAAAAGCAGGAAACATCTCGTCAATCTTTCTTTCGCAGGTGCATCGGCGTAGACAACATCGCACTGTACCTTCACCTGGACCGGGCTGAAATAAATGAGGAAACTTTGGTAAACGAGCGATTGTGTGGGGGCGTTCATACTGGGCGCGTGCAGTATTACAGCGCATTCCAGACATTAATTTTAGCATTCCAAACATACGGTGTCAATGGACACAGGGATCGAGAACAGACGGCTTTTATTCCGGATCTCCGCGTCCAAGGCAACGTCCAAAGCTCATCGCATCTTCAAAGGAAAACGCCTCAAATATTTACGGGCTTCAATGGAACTTACAGATTTATCCCAAAAAGTTAGTAACATAACTTTCAAAAACTTGGCCCTTTTCAAAACTGCATGCAATATCTCTCCAAAGCTTGTCGTCTCATTTTAAAGGGTAGTTCTCCTGTCGAGAATTAGAGCTTCGCACCTCCGTAAGAATCCCTGGAGAGCGCCGAGCATCTCATAAGAGTCGAAAACACCTATAACGAGTATTAAGTACCTCACTTCAGTATGACAAATCGATAAGAGGCTGCTGGTTTTGTACCTGTACCGTTGAAGTGGGCGTAGAAGAAGTAAATCATATTACACTTGTGCCGGCACAACTTTTAATTAACTACTCTTGAGAGGAAGTGTGCAACTGGAAACTTTTTTAACAAACACACTCTCTACCCATTTTTTCCCTCCTGATTTTTTCCAACTTTTTTTTGAAGAGTTTTGGCCTGCCTCTTGTCTGTAAGGTGAAAACACCTCGTATACACGTATGTACTTATTGATCACAATGCTGCAACCTTGGTATACGCAAAAACACAGGTCAATTTCGGTCGGACGGCCAGAGGATCGCCGGAAGTGTATGCGACTATCAATTCATCAGCAGCAGCCAAGGATTGCGCAAAGGAAAGTTCTACTCGCCCTTATATCCATCCAAGTACCCGGGCCGATCGAGATGTTTCTACCGCTTTTACGGCAGGTAAACAAATTAAGCTGCACAGCGACAGCGTAGAAACTTTATCGGCAAAGATTCATTAGCTAGAGCGTTTTCCAAACTTCTCCGGTTGCCGTAGGAACCCAGCTGTCTCATTTTCTGCCTTCACGCAGCAAACCGTCTCCTACGATACAAAAGCTAAAGTGATTTTGCACCTTTGTTCTTTGAGTCACACGAGGTTACACCGTACTTACAGATGAGTTAAAAGTAAGAAAAAGGTCCGGGATTTCAAGAAAAAAGTCCATAAATATTCCCGCCTGGCCTGTGTGACAGTTCGTTTGGTGTTCAGGACGGCAGCAAATTAGAAATGCTCCTTTTTTTATTATTTACACTTTGGTTTTTGCTGTATCCCTAAAGATAGAAATGAGTGCTGGAGTTCTTATTTTGTGTTGACGTGTTCTGTTGAAGCTTCTTATTACCACCATAGATCTTGTGATAGAAGTTGGCCGCAATAATTTTCCCTTGTTTCTTTGACACAGGTATCAAGAGCGCGTGAAAATCGCATTTGAGAAATTAGTCCTTGGGGAGGACGACATCAGGTAAAAATGAAATACTTTCTTGGGTATAATGGGTAATGTCTCCTCTGCTGACTTTACGCCATCGATCTTGTAGTATTAAATTTCCCAGCATGAGTCTTGGCGACAAGGAATTAGAGATGGAAATTGTAATGGTAGCCTCAAAAGGCTTATTAGAACTTTCCAACGAAGCACCATTTCCATAAGTGGTTTCTCAGCTACTTCTAGGTATCATCAAGTTGTACAATTCTATACTTTTCAAAAAGGCCGTCATTGAGCAGCGCCGCCAGAGTACTGTAGATTAATAGCTTTTTTTCCCGGGAAGAAATATTAGGTCACTGTCATTAATAACACTCCTCATTAGTCTCAGTTACATTATTCAATGCCTCTTAAGCTCTTTCCACAGTGCGGTTAATCCACCCACAACGTTACTGATAAAGCATAACACGGGCGTCTGTAAAAGTAGTTTTCCTTTTGAAGTTCTGACTCAATCCATGCTTCTTTTCCATGTCGTTGACAAACGGTGAAGAGAAGTTTTGAACGTAGTTTCATAAGCGCTCGCAAGATGGCGCAGTCGCTGGCAGTATGCGTTTGTTTGTCTACTATTACAGACGAACCAAAGTTGCGGGTCGTTCAATTCGCTGCATGTCTTGTACAGTGCCTAAACTGTTAACCTTGTACTTTGTTTTAATCATCTTGGGCGTTGTTTCACGACTGTTTAAAAAGCGTTTTTGTATTACATTTATATAGCTGCTTATCAAACCCGGACGGCTTAAAGGTTTACGACGGAGGGGACATACGTGCACCCGTTATTGCTCACCTTTGCGGATCTGTTGCTCATGTTGAAATCTGGTCTTCGTCCTCGTCCTTGCTCATCGAGTTCTTCTCTGATTCCAACACAACTCACTCGGGATTTGCAGCCAGGTTTTACTTCCATCCAGCTGTCACGATATACGAGCTCTTTTACGACGAAGATGAGACGGACGGAGAATTCGACGAGAGTGACCAGCAAAATCAGACGACACACCTTTCTACTCAGCCAACAGTTGCTATCAGGCGTAGCACAACACAATCCACAATCAAATCAACTGTAAAAGCAACAAGTAAGAATAGCTACTTTGTTTTTTACTCTGTAGCTTTGAAGATGTCAATTTTTAATGCTAATTCTAGCAACCAGCCGCCAGCCCAGCACCTCTACTGAACCGACAACGACTACAAGGATGACAAAAGCTACCACTACAAGAACTTCAACAACTACTAGCACAACCACGACCACCATGGCGACAACTCACCCCACAACAAAGACCACGGTGACCCTACCGAAGACAACAAGTCAGACTCCTAGTACAGCACCACCTACTGAGAGCTCCGTAAGGTACTCAACCTCAAACCCACTGCTTGGACTGAAGTATTTTCAACCAGAGGTCAGCGACTCCATGTCTTTCTACGATGAAAACCTCAGTAAGCAAACATTTTTATAAGCATGCCTGGTACTGTCTCAATAGTTACGACGCAGTCGCATTATACACGTCTAGGGTGAACGCATCGATGCCTAAATATGCAGAGAAGTGGGTCTTATCCTTATGCAACAAAGAGTCATATTACGTTATTGTTATTAAAAAATTTATTAGCGGTAGAAGAAATAATTCACCTTTATCCCTTATACCAAACTAACGATCGTTGGATCAACGGTGGTACCGAGTGATCTTTGGGTTCCTTTTCCTATCTTTAGGCGTCATATTTACCCGCAGTTTTGTGCGTATGTGTTAGACGCGTGAACTTTGTTCGTTTAAAGTGGCACTTGGCCATCCATTTACGGTGTGCAAAGCTTCAATTACTGTCACCATCTTTCTTGTGTGAAAATTGTAAATTATCAGTGCCATTAAAGTCAGCACGCTAGACTTCTCCTGGGACAGATGCTGAATGAAGAATGGCGTTCAAGAGGGATATCTCTATTTTTTTTCTGAAACCCATTTTCATTTATTTTTAAGTCTGGGGAGCGCACGGTTCTTGTTGCAATATCATGTCAGAGAAATATGCCATTTCAGCGTATCCTTCTAAATCATTCCAGACGTGCCTTTTAGCTGTGAAAAAAGCAAATTACCGCTTGTATACCGGCTCATTTGAATATAATTCCAAACACGTCAGGGGGTGAAAGTTGCCGGCTGCATTTTCATTGTATTCTCGGTGAAAGGGGTGCCTCAGATTTGTGTATTTTCAGGCCGGTGGTTTCTCACTAGCTTCGATTGCTGTCTGTTGCTTCTTCATCGGCAACAACTTGGACAGAGTAACTCACCAATAATCAATTATACTTGAAGCCGTGTTGCAGCCCGCAACCGCTAATTAGATTAGCGAATAGATCTGTACCTCTCTGGTGCACGTATTTCTTCTCGAGTTTCTCACTGTCGACATTCTCGCTACTGTGCTAGAGTACTCACCGCCGTCTTAACCAAACTCTTATGTTGAGCTACCTTGTGCATTGAAGCGGTACAGTCTAGAGGCTAAAAATGGGGGTCATGATTTTGGTGGGAAATTAGAGTTATCTGCAGTTTTTAGGATTTTATTGTGGCGAAACTAAGGAACCAATTGAAACGAAACTTAACGAGTGCATTAAGTCCGGATAGACCTAGACTCGGTATTTTTTGGGTTGCTATCTCTTTGAAAGTGTGGGAGCAATAAGCCATCTATTTTTCCCCCAGTATAAGAACTACTTTTATATTGCTGGATACCGTACGTGAATGTTGCTATTGCATTTTTTACTACTTTTTGCATGATCCAAGTTGCTTGTTGTACAAGAAATATTTAACTGGGATTTAGTCATTAAACAATAATATATCATCGATTTTTTTAAGACGTAAAAAGGCTTGGATGTTACCCGACGAATGTTCATCTTCCCACGTCAGGTACTTTGGTTGGGCCAGGGAGGATTAAAAAAAAAATGAAAAGCACAAGGACGGAACTAACTGACACGATGTCTAATGATCGCGCAATCAATACCTGCCTGGCTTTCTCAGGTCGTTAATTCCGCAGTGCTTTCTTTGATTTTGCGCTTTTCGAGCTATCTTTACGTGGAAGACTCTCGCCCTCTTCAGCGGGTTAGGCAACTTAAGCATGTTTACTGGGAAAGCTCCTTTAATGAATCGCTTGATTGCCTATCGATCCATCTCCCCCCCTGACTTAAAGGTTGTCATATAACCTTGCGTGAGTCTACGTGAACTGAACAGTATCAATGAAAGGTATGATGATGCAATAATTTAGAAGTGCTGGAACCGAAAGATCGTCCGAAACGTACCAACTCCTTTTTGAAGACAAATCCAATAGCGTTGGCTCTTCGCTGAGAGTTTGTGAAACCAGCGGGTTGCGCGCGCGCGCGCTCGCGCCTGTTACGCCACTGCGGAAACCCAGCAACATTTGACAAGAGCGACTGCTTTTCCGTATTGTGCTTCAGTAGCTCCTGTATTCGTTGAGGGTATCGAGTTCTGCTCTTCGCCCGAACCGACGATATTGGAAAGAGCCAATTCAATCCTCGCTCTCCACAGCGGTATAGTTGATTGTTAAGAATTTTGGCTTTAGTAACTTTTTCAAGTACTCTGACGGCTGTCAATAGTATTCTCCAAAAAAACGGTATTCTTGATGATTGAAATGCACCACGCTGGGTCTTCGGAAAATGCGAACAAATCCCTTGAGAATGCAGCTTAGCCACGCTTAGGTAAAAATTGTAATTTATGTACTGCTGAGTAGAAGTTTTTTTTCCGCCATCACGATTTTTATTACCCAAAAAAATCACGGTCATAAATTACAGTTTAAAAAAAAATCTTGACCCGCATGAAATCAACAAAAAAGAGGAACTCCTACAGGGAATTTTTTAAGTATTTAAAGATGAAAGGGAAGTACTTGGGAGCTGAACACGTGTAACTAAGAAAGCACTGCATCGAGTACCTTTTTCCCTCCCCAACTTCTGCAAAGAATGACCAGCCTTTTTGGTGCATCTTCAGTCAATTCAAGAAGAAAGTCCGTTTTTTTTTCCTGGTAAAGGTTAAATTTTGATCGACGCGCAAGTACTTTTGTATGTTAGACTGAATGGTAAACTAAGAGGCGCGGGCGAAATCTGCCTAATGGATTGTCCACTTTACTGTACAGAAAAGGAATTATTGACGATCCAGAGAGAGAGAGAGAGAGAAGGAAACTAAGAGTCAACAGGAAGCGAGACAAACAAAAGCCCAGTGGCAATCATGAATGTTCTTGGCGCGGTAATCACGTTTCTCATGTGCACTGCTGCCTTTTGCCAGGCTTCGCGTCTTCGGGATTCTTCGAGACGTCCCGGCGGTAAGAATATAACAAGCTTCTGTCCCTTTTTTATAATAATCAATAAAGAAGCAAAGAGGTATCAGCAACCCTGGATCTCGGACCTAGATAGATAGATAGATAGAGAGAGAGAGAGGGAAAAAGTCAGCGGTTTCTTTCCATTTTTTGTCTTGTCCATTGCGATACTAATCGGGTGCGGGATCGTTAAGGATGACCATTGGAAGTGCGAGAAGCAATAAGAGGCGTTTTCTTAACTAATTCCTGCCTCTCCTCGCTGTCTGCAATATGGGCCTGTATTGATTTTTAATAAGGCTCTTTTTTTTGCTGGTCTTGGCGAATTTTCTCTTCTAACCATCCCTTCTTTTATGATAAAATTGAATGCCGGCCGCGGTTTTGATTGCTGGCCTTAATTGAACACGAGGCTGTTGTTCACGCTTTAGCAATTTTCTCATCTTGGTATATCGGAGTTGTTAACGCGGGATGCCCCCGGGATGCTGGGCACGTGGAAAGCGTCCTTCTTCCACACACTCCTTCTTCAGTTCTTCCACAGCAGCTTTTGTGTCTCTGTGTGTGTGTGTGTGTGTGTGTCGCAGGTTCCAAATTAGTCAGGTGGAAAATACCACCATTTTTCTCAAGTCGCCTATTATAGATCCTTCGTGACACCCAAAGGGTACACCGCTAACCTTTAGAAGCAAGTCACCAAGATTTATTGCCGATTTGTCTGTACTATTTTTTGTTGTCTTCTCCCTTTTTGCCGATGCTGGTGTGATGGCGTTTTTGTGCACAACGGGCAGCTTAAAAGTGTCGGAAACCCTTTTGGAGTGTATTGCACCGTGGAATGAATTTGGAATTTTTATACGATAGCTGCGTGCTGAATAGAGATTTATGACAACAATAAAGAGAAAAATATGAGCCAGAAAATTGGATATCTAAATGCACGTCTGCGGATTTTTTTCCCACACCACGAGTCAGATATTTTAATCATCATGGCGTGGATCGGCAACAAGTTAATAATCAATCTGGGGTGGACTCTCGAACGAACCTTCCATAAAGAATGAAACAGAGTTGACGCACACCGGGACTGAAGTTTCTGTCGTCCGTGCGGTGTAATCTTTAGGATTTAATTTCGGCCAAACTAAAGAACTAATTCCAACGAAACTGTTCAAGTTTATGAAGTACTAGTAGATCTACATTAGGTATTTTTCGGGCTGCAGTAGTTTTGAAAACCTAGGAGAAATAAGCGATCAACTTAAGACTGTACCCCAAGTGAAACGTCTCGTGATTGGCTCGGAATCCCTATCTTCATCGCAGTTTCCATGAGGAGTCCTGGTCGGGCTGTCATCTGGACCGTGTGCTTTTCCACAGTGAATTATTGAGAATGTCGCGTGTACGCACTTTTGTAAGAAGTTTGGCTTGGCTTGGCCGTGTTGTGACAGGCAAGGTTTAAAGATTAAACTGAACACAATGTGGTCAGAGAAACCGTATCCCTCTTCGCCCAAGTACCTTTTCCAGTATAGTAGCTCCATTGGCAGGAGGATGGTGTGTAAACAGTGAACAAGAGGGTCCAAATTGGTAATTACAACCTCCCACATCGGCCTGTTACGAGACCCGTTCCAGGTCAAATGGTGGCTTTCCAGTAGCACCTTGGGGGGAACAGTCGATGGCGGCAAAAAAACTTGTGACGGATCTGGCGCTTTTTCCCCCCTTAAGCATCTTTCTTTTGTTTGTTTCTAAACCCGAGTGGTTCGCAAGTCCACGGGGATGTGTTCGAGTTGTAAAATCTTGTATGATTTTTGGGAATTTTAGAAGTTTTTGTGAGATTTTTGGGAT